>LGRX02025052.1:0-27983 GCA_001247695.2 Cymbomonas tetramitiformis | reverse complement strand
GCTGTCAATCCCCAGTCCTCCTAGTGCGGCCGGTGTCCAAACTACTTGATGGTTTGTGTCTATGGGACAGTTTAAATATCTCAAGATGAAGTTTGCTATGGTGCCATCTATTTCTTTTGCTACATTATTTGTTTCCGTGCAGATAATCGATGTAACTTTCAAAGGATATGCCATTCTTGGTACAACAACCGCATTGATTATGTAGCGGAGCTGGTTCAAATTCAATGTTTGTGTTTGAATAGACAGTAAGCTTTGAGTGAGCTTATCCATAAGCATCTGCTTTTGGTGTTCCCATCCGCCATCTAGCGCAAACCAAACCCCTAGGTATCGATTTGCTTCAGTTCTGTTGCTATATTCAAGATATGTAGGGGTCTTGGGTGGAAGCCATTCAGACCATATGTTGGGCCCTTCCTTTCCCTCTTCGACTTTCAACATACCTCCGGACATGAGTTTCTTTTCCAATCCGGTGTTCCGTTCATCTGCTTTCCCCCTCTGTCTAATGGATTTCCTGTGAGAGTATTTTGATTTTTTAGCATTAATGGGAATCCCTATGAACCTCATGAACTCATTGATCACCCCGAGCATGTCCTGTACTTCCTCTCTTGATTTCCCTATCAAGATAATATCATCACAGAAGAATCTGGCAAAGATGTTGGGCGGTGAGTTCATGTTCAACCATTTCCTGTTCTTCTGGGGTGATGTTGCTCCCGGGTTTCTGGTGGCATCTCTCGGTTTCTCTAGAGCATACCCATAGGTCTGTTTCATGGGGTTCTTACCGTTTGCCCTTTCTGCCAGCCAGATGGCTAGAATGTCCATAATTGCCACAAACCTGAGGGGACTTAAGACTTCTCCTTGAGGCACCCCGCATTCGAGCATCCATTCATCTGTCATGCCTTCAGATGTGAGGACTGATCGTGATGCTTCGGATGTGATGTCCGAAATGATTGTGATAATGTTTTCAGGCAATCCTATTTTCTCAAGTGCTAGCTTGCTCATCCAAAATTCTGCTCGGTCAAAGGCTTGTTTAAGGTCTAAGTAGACAACATGCAGTTCCTTGTCGAATCTGTTAGCATCGGAAATAACTTCATTTAGGACTTGCAATGAATCTTCAATGTTTTTATTGGGCAGGAAAGCATCTTGAATTGGGAAGAGAACTGGATGTTTGGATAAAGCTTTCTTTATTCTGTTTGCAATGATGGAGTTAAACAACTTCATGCCTGTTTCCAGCATGGTGAGTGGTCTGGAATTATCTGATGTGCATGGTTTGTTTGGATCTTTGGGGATTGGCTGAATGAAACCTGCTTTAGCTAATTTTGGAAAGGAGCCTGTTCTCAAGATGTTGTTAAACATTTCGAGTATGAGTTCTTGGAGGTTTTGGGGTCCTTGTATCCATTGTGCATAATGCATTCCTGATGGGCCTGGGGCTGTGGATACTCCACATGTTCCATAAACTGCCTCCAGCTCCTTCATGAGTATAGGTTCTGCTAGCTGCTCAATGACATGCTGGGGGAGTCTGGGGCTGTTCTTTAAGATTGATCTCAGCCATGGCGGCAGATGCTCTGGTGCTTCGGGTTTTGTGGAAAAAAGTTTGTTTTCTTTATATTCCTTTAGGATGGCTTGCTTCCTTTCATTTGCTGTGGGCGGTATCTCACCTTTATCATCGTATTCTGGTGCTGCACCCTTTTCCATCCCTTTCTTGTTTCCTAAGGCTCTGTCCAAGAAGGTTGAAACCTTCTTTGCAAACAAATATTGCATCTCTTCCTTCTCCCGGAGCTTCCAATATCTTATGTCCTTTAGTCTGCTCTCTTGGAATGCTTTTGTGACTGTTGGCAGGTTTGCCTCAAGTCTGTTACCCCATGCCTCAGCCGTTTCCTGTGGCTTCCTGCGAAGACTGTCACAAGGGATAGTGTTGATGAGGCAATCTGTTGCTTCCAGGTCCTTTTCATTTTCTGCCATTCCCAGCATCCGGTGTGCTTTTCTCAGTGACTGAAGCCATTTGTATAGATAGTTTGATGTGGCTGATGGGACCGGCCTTTTGTGCATCTTTTTCCCCCTTGTTCCAAATGCAGCACACGCCGCTGTGTTTGCTGATTCATGGATGAAGTCCCAAGTGTGGTCCGTATCTTCTTCACTGGACCTACAGTTATCTATATTCTCTTTATTGCCCTCCGATTCTTTGTTTCTGTCTACTAGTTTTTGAAGTCTTTCTGTGTAGGCTCTCCACCCGGTGGCATATTTGTAAGGCTGTCACTGGTTTTACCACTGGTAATACCTTTACCCGTATTACCCGGTAATTTTACCGGTAATACCAAGGCCCATAATCCTTTACCATGCTCTAGTGTGGTAAAGTGCCAAATTCCCAAAATCCTTTACCATTGGTAATACCATTTTGACATTACCATTGGTATTACCACCTGGAATCACAATTTTACCCCATTTTACCCTTGTGTGACCATGAATCCGTGACTACCATACCAGGTTACCAGCCGCCATCCATGGGTAGTGGTTCCGTGAATTCATCTCATCGAAACTTCACTGAACATTTTCGTTGACGGGCTTGCGTGGCGGTGCCATATCCATATAGAAATGTCGGAATCGGACATTTGGGGCAGTGCGCAAAAGGGTGTGTATAGATAATGTCCTCGTGAGGGCAGTGCGCAAAAGTGTGTGTAGAGAGAGTGGCCTCGTGGGGGCAGTGCGCAAAAGTGTGTGTAGAGAGAATGGCCTCGTGGGCAAGGTTTTGAGAGTCCCTCGCACGTCGGTATTACCACGGTATTACCCAGTAAAATATTACCGGTAATTTTACCGGTATTACCAAGGCCGAAAACCCTTTACCCGGTAAAATGCCAGCCTTACATATTTGAAGTTGTATGCTTTGGTTTTGTCAAGTGCTAATAGGGGTTTGCCACAATGACTCCAGTGCTCTGCTTGCAGGTTCTGATGCATGCAGATGTCCCATATGTGCCCTTCTTCATGCTCCTTAGGTCCTTCGAGTTTTAAGACTTCAGTGTTCCCCAAATGAAAGTGTGTTTTAAGGTATTTTAAGACATCTTTTTTCCCATAATTGATTGGGAATTTCAAGCTCCAAAGATTACCAATTTTTGTGTACCCCTGCTGTGTCACGCCCTCTGGCATGCCATTGCCCCTAGACCTGATGTGTGCAGAATTCCAGGGTGAGTTCATATGTATCCACCATTCTTTGGTTTTGTTATGCCACTTTATGCTACCTTTTGTGCTCGTCAGCTTCCCCTTCCATGTGCTTGAGTTTTCTTTTAGTTTGTCTCCGTGAATATCCTCCTTTTTCATATTGTAGTCTGTGGTGTCACCTAAGACAGTGTTTATTGCTTGTGCTGCATTGTTTTGTTCGATGCTTGCATTTGCAAAATGCTTTATGGTGTATCCATTTTCCCCCAGTAATCTGGCAATCGCAGCCTTAGTGAGCTTTTTAGTGTCTCTTACTGTCTGTGTGTGCTCCAGTCTGACTGGGAAGCCAGGGTACTTGTCATGGGTGGTGTCGTTTGCTCCACTCATGCGTGCTTCTTCTGTATGTGTATGTTTCAGTTTTTCGGGTTGTATCTGCTCTCTTCTGATGTCAATCTGAGCCCAGACTATTCCATGGTCCGAAATTATGTATGGGTTTATTTCGAGCCAGCCAGCAGCAGCTGTTCTATCTTCCATTCCTTTGTTTGCCATTATATGAGTTAGTTTTGCTTTTGAGCTGTTGTTTACAACCCTTGTGAATATTTCATTACATTCGGGGTGCATATGTGTGACGAGTTCTGTTAGTGTTGTCCTGTCATCATTGAAATAACTTAAGAGGTGTTTATTCTTTGTCTGGTGGTCTTTATACGACATCTGCTGACCTTTTGTTATCCTTTGGCTCTGGGTCAGTGTGCAGTTTTTGTCTCCTATTTCTATATGCGCCTTGTTTCTGTTGTCGCCTGATTTGGCTGCCCAATCCTTAAGTGTTTTGTAGAAATCCTCTTGTTCTTCTTTGAGGCTGGCATCGTTCATATACCCGCTTGCCACCGAAAATGAGAAACCCTTTATGCCCGTAAACCGAATCATAACTGACCTTTTTTGCACCCCGTCAACATAAGTTGCATTGGGTGTCAGCGGAATATCCTTGGGATTCCATACTATGAGGGACCCTATACTAGCCTTTTCATCCGTGTGTGAAATTCTAAAGCTCAGACCTTTTTGGGACATCAAGGTTTTGACCATTGGCAAACTTGTGTTTGAGATCTTGGTCTCAGAGACACATATGATGTGTGCTTTTCTGTCTAGCACCAAGTTGCAGATGGTCTCTAGTTTTATCATACTGTCCTGGTCCTCTTTTGTGTGTCTCAGGCCTCTCATGTTCATTCCCATTACTATAATATGTTCCTTTCTCCCTTGGGCTCTCTGTAGGTCCTGCAGCCGCATGTTCTCCGCCTCATTCCGTGAGTGCTTTGCCTTTTGCTTAATGCATCTTCCATCCGTTCCATAAAGGTTTTTGTGGAAAAAGATGTTTTTTGTCCGCTCACAATTTTGGATCTTCTTCCTCAGTTTTTTCCCCGCCTGGTGCCGCAGGCCTGTGGTTCTGGGAGTGTTCCTTTTGCTTTGAACATTAGAAGCCGTAACTTTTCCTGCTCTTATGCCTCCAACCACCTCTTGATTTCCCCAGAGTTCTCTGTTTTGCGCTATTTTGTCAGGGGTTATATTCCCATATCTGAGCTGCTCCCTGATAATGGCTACCGCTCCCCTGTTGTTTAACTTCTCATTTCTGGTGAATTTCCCGTTACCGTGGTGGTACTTGATGTTGGAGGTGGTCATGCTGTTTATGATGTCTCTTTCTAACTGGTGCTCTCCTGCATATCTGAGATTTTGAAGGATTTCCTGAATTTTAACTGCTGTGTGGAGGACAAGGAGGCCTTTGTTTTGAGCATCGATCTCACATCTGAGGCCTAAGTGTTTATATACTGGTGTCTCCTTGTCATGACTTTCCTTTCCCATTTTTGTGAAAGGTTTGATTAGGAGGACGGTGTTCTTATGTTTCAGGTGTATTGCCAATGTCCATTCCTGACTTTGGTGATGGATATAGGTGTGGTGTTTTGTCTGGGGAAGTTTGTTGGTGTTATTGTTATATTCCTTTTGGCTCCCGTTTATCATTTCATGAAGAATATGCTCGTTGTTGGTACAAGTGAAGTCTAGCTTCAGCTTTCTGCACAGAGTCTCAATGTTGGTTACGGAGATGACTCCTTTCCTACTGTATACAGGGTTGTATTTTGAAATGTCGCTATTGATGCTCTCTCTTGCATCCTTGGGTTGAGTAATCCTATCTTGAATTTCTTCTTGTAAGTCCTGGATGTGTAATGTAGCCTCAGAACTGTGGTGCTCCCCTTCAGTGTTTCCTTCTTTTAAATAGGTGAAGAATGGTATGTGCCCACTCCTATCACACCATTGCCTCCATTTCTCCGCTGTTCTAATAACCCATATCCCACAAGTGTGATTATCCAATTGTTGTCTGAAAGTTGATACCTCTACATTCCAACTCTTCCCTTTCATGGTTTTATGATGGGCATGCAACCAGGCGGAGAGCGCCCCTTCGAGTTTGCTTTGTGTTTCGGTTGCTGTCATTGCTCCAAGGGAATCATAGATATAGGCTTCTATATGTTGTTCTGTTGTGATTCGAAGTGTTATGAGTCTCCAATGTTCACCGTTGCTTACCCCAAAGTGGGTCCTCAGATGTTTGCCCAATGCTTTTCTAATGAGGTGTAAGAAGCTTAATTCCCCGGTTTCCAGATTTGAAAGGAGCTCATCATAGCCTATGGGGGGGATCGAGCTTTTGTCCTGTAGTCTGAGAGCTTCATCGAGCTGATCCGAGTCAATCCCTTCTCCATTGTAAACTGCTTCTGCTTCAAGACGGTTATTGTTTAAGGTTGGTGACTCAGTGAGCTGTCCCCCTTTTCCCCTTATGATCTCTCTCCTGGTAAATGGCAATTTGGTCATACTGCTTCCAGGGTGTATAGTATCTAACATCTTAGTAGGTGATTTTGTTGCGTTCGATTCCAGTTGGCTGGGATTCCTTGTTTGTTCATAGTTATTGGGTTTGTCTACTTCTGTGTGGATGTGTGAGTGTTGTTTCTTTTCTGATAGTGTCTTACAGAGTTCTTTCCTTGCAGGTATATGCATATGTGTGTTCAGTTCATAGTTGGTCCGTTTTCCCCTCCTTTGTGTTGTGATGGTTCTTCCTGATGCATCCTTCATTGTCTTGAATCTTGCCTTAATTGTCTTCCATTTGGTCCTGCTATAAGTTCTTTGTGTTGTAATAAACTCCCCTGATGCAGCTTGGGCTTTGGTTAGTACAGACCTTTTCTGGGTTTTCCCCGTGTATTGTAACCTGTATTTGGTTTTCCTGTGAGCCCATCTGATGAATGTCCTTGGTCCTTGCCTAATCTTGTTTCCTTGTCTTGGTTTTTTCCTTACAAGGTGACATATTGTGTGCAAGAGCATAACTATAGGTCCTTGTGTTATGGTAAAGGCTTCCCTCAGTTGTTTCCTTCGGGCATAAAGTAAGTAAGTTATGATATGCAGGGTAACGGTTGCCATACCTTCTATTGGGGAGCTCCTTTGCTCCAAGCTTGCACCGTTCCTGAGGCCCCTTCGTTGCTTCGTGCGCCGTAAAAAGCCCCCCTCCCCGTCACTCTGCATTTTGGGATCACCGTCATTATGGGCAGCAATTATACACCATTTACAGCAGCAGAAGCTTTTACAAATTACACCAGGCTCGGGGTTTTCTGGGCGGTCCCCCGTCTGCATTGTCACCGTGCTATGCAACGGGGTTCCCACGGGGCAGGTGCTTAACAAATAGTTTTTAGGATGTCTGTTTCCTAGGCTTCTATTAATTGTCTGCCTTAACCTGCTTGTGCTTCTTTCGTGGCTACAAGCTGGTTCTATTCCTGTGGCTGGTCTCATTTCTCCATGTTGTCCATGAATTGCTTCTGCATCTTTGCAGCCTCCTTGTCAGTTCCTGGAGTGGTGCGGGGCCTCTTGTCCTGCTTCTTAGGAGTAGGGGTAGCTGTCCCGTCCCCCGGAGCCTGAAGCATCATTCTGTGTGAATAACACATGCACTGGATGTGGTTTAGCCTCGACACCTCAGGCTGGTCGTCATGGGTAGGCGACATGCAGTAGTTAAAGCCATTAAAATAGGTGAGCCTCAGTGTCCCAAGCCCTCCCAGGACTATCTCAGTGGGAAAGCTGAGAATCATTGCGGGGTCATCAGAGGAGTTCACAGACCCATCTCCGCCTTTCTCAACGTTTGCTTTGAGCTTCAGGTAGAGCACCTGGTCAACGAAGAGCCCAATCAAATGACTTCTTGTCCGAAGGTTACAATGATTCACATGCTGGTTCCTTTTTACTGTCAGTGGGTGTGCCAATTCCCTTTCTTGTGGTGTGATTGTCCTTTCATCTTTGAACCCTGTTGGAATGAACATGCCTAACATCGTGAGTGACCCCGCCTTCTTTTGAATTATGGCTTCAAGTTTTGCTTTCGGGCAAGTTTTATAGGCGGGTCGTACCAGTTGGTGAACATCTGTAGTAGGGTGGAGACGGTCATATGTGAATACCACCTCTTCCACCAGCATGCTCGTGGCAGGGTGCATCCAGAAATATCTCTCCGCATCCTTTGCCTTCATCCTCATTTGAGCCCCTTTCCTACTCATAGGCTTCCAGGAGAAGCGAGCTTCCTGATAAAGGTTCCCAATGTTGTGGGCCCTAATCCCCCAGGTGACTCCCTGTGCCTCCAGCTGGATCATATCAAACACTGGCTGAACCATTTCGATATCGATGTTAGCAATCAGGACAAAGGGTGCCTTTCCAAGTCCATATGTCAGGGCAGTGGCTGTGATCAAGCTGGGGTTTCCTCCTGCCTTCTGGACTGTTTCCTTCACAGCTTTCTTTACTGCTTCCATTTCCTTGTCAGTAATGCCCATCATTCTCCTTCCCGTCTTCCTAAAAAACCTCATCTGACCTCTGAGTTCCGCTGGTTCAGTCAACAGGTCGGTCAAGTCAATCTCATTGGTCAGTTCCCCCGACTTGAAAGCCTCAGCCAGCTGCTTCAGGCCATCCTCATCCGCCAGGTTGGTTTTCCCGGCCAGGAAGGTACCACCTCCTTTGACTCCTTCCTGTGTGACATGCTCCAATATCAACTTGCAGTAATACTTATGTGTGTGCATACAAGATTTAGCACGGTTTGTGTTATACTGGGGCTTCCGGTGCTTATTTTTATCTTTTCCTTGTGTGTTAAGTGTGTGACGGTTACCTCTGCTGGTGAGTGTGTAATTAATTAGAATAGCTATACATGAAATAACTGTAAGTACACTATTCTTTCTGTTTTTTGATTTGGCAGCTCTATTGTTTATTGTTCCTATAGCTCTTTTCTCTATGACAATTGCTCACAGGCTGCACAAATGGTGTATTCTTCTTCTCTTACAGCATGAGTGAAATGTTGGCCACAAGTGCCTCCCATCCAGCTCCCCGTGCATACCCATGTGTGGCACTTGCGGCAGCAGTCAATACACCCAATGCAGAGTGTATCATATGTGCAAAGTCCGCATGAATATGCCATTTCTCCATCAAGGAGCTCTATGGCTCTCCCACATAGATCACATGGTACATCGTTTTCCTGCAAGCAAAACTCATGGTGAGTACTACTTTGTGGCAAACGGGTGAGTGATCCTCTAATACAAAGAGCATGGTGCTCAATGCAAAAGTGGTTCAAGGGTAATGCTAAAGGTACAGAGCTCGTGAGCTTACTATACATTGTGTGACAGTTAAATACCCCCTGCCTAATACTGTACACAGAGCATAAAGTGATAAGAGTGTTCTGTCCGTGACCCTTCATGTTGTTCGAATGCCGAGTCATAGAGCATATAAAAACATTGTGCAAGGTGCTGTGTGCATGATGGCCTGTTTGGTCATTCCGTGTTCGAGGTGTTGTGTTGGGGGTGAGGGTAGACCGTGGGCTGCCCCCAGAGCACTCACATGGGAGGCTTGTGCTGTCCGGGCCCTTTACTTTGTACTCCCAAGGCAGAAAGCCTATACCATGTCTGAAAGACTTTTTGAAAATCATTCTTTTTTTTGGTTTAACCGGTGCGGGCTCGGTAACAGAGTTTCCATCTGAAGCCTGGTGCCACCAACACAATACAGCAGATATTTCACAAACAGCTGCATTTCCCCGTGTGTAGTGAGTGTTGGAAGCGGAAGTAAATTGTAAGTTGCACCAGCAGCACTCAGCTCTGTTCTGTGTGTAGCGGGAGGTATGAGCAGCAGGCCACTCGGTCCCGTGCTCAGTACGTGATATGATCAGCTTGCCTCTCGACTTTGTGTGGTGCAGTTGGCAGTTACAGTCAGCTCTTAAGGCCTGTATGTAGTGTGTTGCACATGCTTCGGTTCTCCTCCTCCCATGCATAGGAAGTAAATCAGGCGGTGAAAGGGTGCCATTGCCACCAATGAACTCTTTTCTATGCCCATCATAGCAGGTGGCATGGGGGAACAGACTCATTCTTCTGTGTCTCGTGTGTGACCGGTGCAGTCTTTCACTTGGTGCACTGTGTTGTGGGAGACTGTTTGTTTTGAAGGAGACAGTCAGTGGCAAGATACCATTAACATTTGTAGGCTTGTTTTCGAATGCATTGAGTGTGCAACAAAGTGTCGGTGCAGTGTTAAAGCAACCCGTGTTGAACAACATGGGTTCTGAATTACTCTGTGTACGGTGAGTGGTATGGGCAGCAATCCTTTCCATACCATACTCTATTGGCAAAAGGCCTATACCATGTCTAGGAGACTTTAGGAGACTCAGTCTTTCTTTCGGTTGAGCCGGTGCAGGCTCGGTAGCAGTGTTTCCATCTGAGACCCGGTGCAACCCCCACACTATGGCGGACACTTCACAACCAGCCACTTTTTCCCCTGTGCAGTGAGTGTTGGAAGAGGCAGGCCACTCATTCCTGTATGATGAGGGTGGCATGTGCAGTGTACCGAGCCTTCCTGTGTGTGGAAAGTGGCATGTGTTTCCCACCTCTGTGTTCCATTTGTGGTGGCTGGCAGGGAAGGCAATCTGCTCTTTTATGTGTATGAAGAGTAACATGTGTGGCAGGTTTCGAAGTCCCGTGTAAGCTAACTGACATAAATATTGTGGGTATGTGTCTATGTGTGGTGAGTGGCATATGTTGCCTTCCGCAAGGTATTTTGTGTGGGGGGTAGTAATGTCAGCAGGCTTTTTTGTCCTATGTGTTGTGAATGCCCTAGTCCCCCTGTTTCTTGGTTCTGGGTCTTGTGGGTGGTATACACAACAGGCTTGTTGGCTCGGTGTGTTGTAAATAGCATAAACAGCAGGTTCCTCTATGTTGTATGTATCGTGGAGTACTAGCGACAGTTTGTTCTGCCCTGTGAGTTGTGAGTTGCGCAAGCATAACTCTGCTCAGTTCTGTGTATGGTGGGAAGTATGAGCAGCAGGCCGCTCGGTCCCGTGTTTGGTACGTGGTATAAGCAGCTTACCTCTCGTCTTTGTGTGGCGCCTTGTGAGTTGTGAGTTGCACAAGCATAACTCTGCTCTGTTCTGTGTATGGTAAGAAGTATGAGCAGCAGGCCGCTCGGTCCCGTGTTTGGTACATGGAATAGGCAGCTTGCCTCTCGGCTTTGTGTGGTGCCCTGAGAGTTGTGGGTTGTACAAGCATAACTCTGCTCTGTTCTGTGTATAAGAAGTATGAGCAGCAGGCCGCTCGGTCCCGTGTTTGGTACATGGTATTAACAGCTTGCCTCTCGGCTTTGTGTGGTGCCCTGTGAGTTGTGAGTTGCACAAGCATGACTCTGCTCTGTTCTGTGTATGGTAAGAAGTATGAGCGGCAGGCCGCTCAGTCCCGTGTTTGGTGCATGGTGTAGGCAGCTTGCATCTCGGCTTTGTGTGGTGCCCTGTGAGTTGTGAGTTGCACAGGCATAACTCTGCTCTGGTTTGCGTATGGTAAGAAGTACAGGTAGCATGCTGCTCGGTCCCGTGCATGGTGCATGGTATAAGCAGCTTGCCTCTCGGCTTTGTGTGGTGCCCTGTGAGTTTTGAGTTGTACAAGCATAACTCTTCTCTGTTCTGTGTATGGTGAGAAGTATGAGCAGCAGGCCGCTCGGTCCCATGTTTGGTACATGGTATAAGCAGCTTGCCTCTCACCTTTGTGTGGCGCCCCGAGAGTTTTGAGTTGCACAAGCATAACTCTGCTCTGTTCTGTGTATGGTAAGAAGCAAGAACAACAGACCACTCAAGCTCGTGTTTAGTACATGGTATAAGAGACTTGCCTCCCTGCTTTGTGTGGTGCCCTGTGAGTTTTAAGTTGCACAGGCATAACTCTGTTCTGTTCCGTGTATATAAAGTATAAGCAGCAGGCCGCTCGGTCCCGTGTTTGGTACATGGTATAAGCAGCTTGCCTCTCGGCTTTGTGTGGTGCCCTGTGAGTTGTGAGTTGCACAAGCATAACTCTGCTCTGTTCTGTGTATGGTAAAAAGTATGAGCAGCAGGCCGCTCGGTTTCGTGTTTGGTACATGGTATAAGCAGCTTGCCTCTCGGCTTTGTGTGGTGCCCTGTGAGTTGTGTGTTGCACACGAATAACTCAGTTCTGTTCTGTGTATTGTAAGAAGTACAAGCATCAGGCCGCTCGGTCCCGTGTTTGGTACATGGAATTAGCAGCTTGCCTCTCTGCTTTGTGTGGTGCCCTGTGAGTTGTGAGTTGCACAAGCATAACTCTGCTCTGTTCTGTGTATGGTAAGAAGTATGAGCAGCAAACCGCTCGGTCCCGTGTTTGGTACATGGTATAAGCAGCTTGCCTCTCAGCTTCGTGTGGTGCCCTGTGAGTTTTGAGTTGCACAAACATGACTCTGCTCTGTTCTGTATATAGTAAGAAGTATGAGAAACAGGCCGCTCGGTCCCGTGTTTGGTGCGTGTTATAAGCAGCTTGCCTCTCGGTTTTGTGTGGTGCTCTGTGAGTTGTGAGTTGCACAAACATGACTCTGCTCTGTTCTGTATATGGTTAGAAGTATGAGCAGCAAACCGCTCGGTCCCGTGTTTGGTACATGGTATAAGCAGCTTGCTTCTCGGCTTTGTGTGGTGCCCTGTGAGTTTTGAGTTGCACAAACATGACTCTGCTCTGCTCTGGATATAGTAAGAAGTATGAGAAACAGGCCGCTCGGTCCCGTGTTTGGTGCGTGTTGTAAGCAGCTTGCCTCTCGGTTTTGTGTACCGCCCTGTAAGTTGTGAGTTACACAAGCATAACTCTGCTCTGTTCTGTGTATGGTAAGAAGTATGAACAGCAGGCCGCTCGGTCCCGTGTTTAGTACATGGTATAAGCAGCTTGCCTCTCGGCTTTGTGTGGTGCCCTGTGAGTTGTGAGTTGCTCAAACACAACTCTGCTCTGTTCTGTGTATGGTGAAAAGTATGAGCAGCAAACCTTTCGATCCCGTGTTTGGTGCATGGTATGAGCAGCTTGCCTCTCGGCTTTGTGTGGTGCCCTGTGAGTTGTGAGTTGCACAGGCATAACTCTGCTCTGTTCTGTGTATGGTAAAAGGTATGAGCAGCAGGCCGCTCTGTTCCGTGGTTGGTACATAGTATAAGTAGCTTGCCTCTCTGCTTTGTGTGGTGTCCTGTGAGTTGTGAGTTGCACATGCATAACTCTGCTCTGTTCTGTGTATGGTAATTAGTACAGGCATCAGGCCGCTCGGTCCCGTGTTTAGTACATGAAATTAGCAGCTTGCCTCTCGGCTTTGTGCAGTGCCTTGTGAGTTGTGAGTTGCAAAAGCATAACTCTGCTCTGTTCTGTGTATGGTAAGAAGTATGAGCGACGGGCCGTTCGGCCCCGTGTTTGGTAAATGGTATAAGCAGCTTGCCTCTCGGCTTTGTGTGGTGCCCTGTAAGTTGTGTGTTGCACAAGCACAAATCTGCTCTACTCTGCAGGTACTGGGTACAGACAGCCCTTAAGCCCTGTGTCCAGTGAGTTTGTGACCACCGTTCTCTTATGAACTTATGGGAAGCAGACAGCAGCAGTGTACCAATGCTACTAGCAGACTTATTTTTAGAGAAGGTTGGAAGGCAGCCAGTTGTCGATTCAATTCTGTTGCCCTCCGGTGGTTGTGACCGCCGTTCACTTGGGGGCTCGTGGGGAACAGTCCACACCGGTGTGCCAATGCCACTAGTGAGTTTATTCCTTGGGTCAGCAAGTAAACAGCAAGGTGTCGATTCGGTTCTAAGGCATACCAGTGCTTGTGACCACCGTTCACTTTTGAACTTGTAAGAAGCATACAGCTCTGTACCAATGTCACAAGTGGGCTTGTTTCTCAAGACGGTGTGTAGAAAGCAAGATGTCGTTTTAAAACTAGAGTACACCTGGGGTTGTGACCACCGTTCACTTGGGGGCTTGTGAAAAACAAGCAACAACGGTGCACCAATGACGCTAGCAAGCTTGTTTTTAAACTCAGTAGATGGACTGCTGAGTGTCGGTTCAATTTTGAAGCATACCAGTAGTTGTGCCAGCCGTTCACAAAGGAGCTTGTGTGAGGTATGTGAGTGCTGCAACCGTAACGGAATGTCCGAGGCTGTAGCTTTGTGGTGTGAATTCTGCTTAATTTCAGCTTGCTTCTGACTTTCTATCATAGCCTCACTCTCTTTTGTTCTTTTCCTATTGAGATCGAGGTAGCTTATACACAACGGGTCAGGTCTTTGGGGTGAGATTATTAGAGAGAAGTAAGAACCTCTTCTTCTTCGGCTTGATCTTCGTCCTCCCCCGCCAGTTCCACCTCCTGTTTCACCCGATCGCAAACAACCAGCTGTTCGCCCCTTTTGTTCCCGTGGCTTTTTACCAGTGTAAGCTTCGTGTTTCGCGTGTGTCTGATTAGGCCAGGATGCGTGTTTCAATTCTCCCCGCTCTGTTATTTCCGATCGTGAAAACAAGACTTCCCTGAGCGTCAGTTCGCAGTGTCGCTTAAGTTGTACTGTCCGGTGCTTGGTGCGCTTTAATGTCTTGCTACTTGTACTCTCTTGCTCCTTTGATTCTGTATTCTTTCTCTCCTTACTACTTAATGCTCCTGTGATGTCTGTCCCACTCCTAGACCGGTTTCTGGTGAACGTAAGTAAATCGTTTCTGTTAGCCTTGAGTTCCGTTCTAGCCGTGGTGCACCCGAGATGCTGTGCGTTAAGCGTCTGTTTTCCCTGCTCTGTTATTTCCGATCGTGAACCCAAGACTTCCCTGAGAGTCAGTCCGCGGTATCGCTCGCGTTGTAATGTCGTGTGCTTTGTGCGATTTAATGTGTTGCGACCTGTACTCTCTTGCTCCTTTAATTCTGTACTCTTTCTCTCCTTTCTATTTAATGCTACAGTGATGTCTGTCCCAGTCCGAGATTCGTTTCCGATGAAAGTGAGTAGTTCTTTTCCGTTAGCCTTTAGTTCCAAACTGACCGTGGTGCACCCGAGATGCTGTGCGTTTATCGTCAGTTTTCCGCTTTCTCTTCCGATGTTCTTTGTTGGTCTTTGAGACTGCTGCTGGTCGGACTCACCTGGCCCCACGCGAAGTTCTCGTAATGCTTCACGTAGTAGCGCTCCCTCGCCAAGAGTTCCAGGAGCGCGACATAATGTTTCGTGCCCACCCCTGTCGTTCCACCAGATTCCCGTGGGCGTTTCGGGGGATGAAGTTTTAGTTTCCAAAGCAGGTGTAACAAGAAAAACAAGTAAAATCTTAAAAAGCAGACTGAAATTCGCTATCCCGCCTATTTCTTCGGTCTTTTACTCAGTACACCCTCTCTTTGTATCATACCTTGATCTTCCAGCGTTGCCAGGTATTCCTCTGCCTGGCGATCGTCTCCGTATTTAAAACCGCCCTTTCCGCCAGCCCACACGCCGTATGAGAATCCCTTTGTGGCAACCCACGTCAGGTACTCTTGCGCGGTTTCGTTCGTTGTGATTTCCGCGAACGAAAGCGAGCTATCGCTCTCTTCGTTTATGTTTTCAAGCAGACTCTCGAAGAAGAGCTCGTATTGGCCTCTCAGGTGCTGGTCTATGTATTCCTCTGCCAGCGCGCTCTCGATTTTGGCCGCCAACTCTTTGGCGCTTATCCAGTCCGCGTGGGTTATAGGTTCGGCCATATCTGTTTCAAGGGGGCGGACAAGGGAATTAGCACCTTTATTTTTTCGTTAGTTTGCTCTTGTTTTTGTGTGTGACTAGCGCTGCCTTCCAAGCACCCCAAAGGGGTGCTTTTCCAGCAGTGCTTTTAAGCTGTTATTCAATTATTTTTCGCCTTCACTGCCTGCGGCTTTCGCCGCAGGCTAACAGGGTGCATATCACAGCAGCAAACCGGAAAAGTTCGAGTAAAATACCTCGGTATCCTCTCTACTTTTCTTCTACGAAAAAATATCAACAAAAAGTGTAAAACCCTTGCGGGTTTCCTCAGGTCAAACTTGGTATTCTGAACTTGGTATTCTGAACTGTATTCTGAACTTCAGTAGTACAGTACAGTAGTACAGTCGTGTTTCACTGTCTGGGTTTCCGAGAGCATAAAGCCTCGGCCAGACACTGTTTATGCGATTATCAGTTTGATTCTCAGCGAGCTTAGCCGGACAGCGGATCTGTCTTTCTCGCAGGTTATGGCCCGCACCGGCTTTCCGGTGGTTCTGATGATGGCGCAACGCCTTGCTGTTGCCATGTTCGGCTAAGTAGGGCGTAGGAGGGGCTGAGCGCCCACTTGGGCGGTGGTGTGTTGTTCTCACGGTATGGCCTTTTAGCTTGGCAGTGATGGCGGCACGCCTTGTGCTCGCCTTCGCTGCGCAGGAGATCGGCAATTGACGGATTACTTTTTTTTTGCAGCAGTATCGTCGCAACGAGAGTTGATTTGCTTCGTGTGCCACTAGCTCTGGCGAGGTCGCTCCACACGTTGCGGATTTTGGCCGCTCTCATGCTTACGCTCACGACCTGTGAATTTTGATCTTGTTCTGCTGAGGCTTCTACAAGTTGTCTGGCCGCTGTGGGAAATCTTATGCCACCACCCTCGCTTGCTCAGCTCTTCCGTAGTCTCTCCATCATGGTTACTACAGCGAATAGAATGACGCGGTCTCGCGTCCGTAGATTAGAGACGATTTTTGATGATGTGGGTGCACAACACTCAGCGACACCGCAGACACCGCAGCTGCCGGCTCCGACCACCGCAGCTGCGAGAGAGATTCTTGAAAAATGTCAGCAGCTAGCTCGAGACAATTTCGACAGAAAAGTTGCCAAGGTCGTTGCCACCAAAATTCTTAGAGACAAATCGGAGCGCTTCGCTGGTACGGAGACAGACGCAGTGGACATTTTTTCACAGCTTATGCATGAGCTTCGCGCACAGTTTCTACTCCAGTCACAGGCATTTGCTCCCCTGTTTGACTTGGCCAACATGACTGTCGAGGCTAGGCATGAGGCCAATGAATTGCTGCTTTCGGCTCTGACTTTTCTGGCTCGACCTGGCTCGCCTGCTCGTGACTGGCTTGAGGCCTCTGGGTCTGACGTTCCTGGAGATGGCAAGCGTGCTGCCCTTGAGGTGGTACGCATGCTCCAGGAACGCTCAGAGCCCTTTGACTCTTTTGAGTCGCTGCTGGCGGTTCGCATCCCCAGCAACGAAGATCCTGACCGTGGCATCCGTGAATTCAATGGCCTGTTGCGGGACGTTCAGCGTTCCCACAACTTGCCAGAGGACGCGGTGAAGCGGCAGTTTCTCAAGGCTCTCGGCAATTCGGCTCTATACCGTGACTTGGCTAATTCCTTGGCTCGAGCTGACCAGCGGCAGGGCGTGTCTCTTTTGACTATTCAGGCTCGTGTGCGGGAGCAGTTCCGCCACGGCCTGAAGGTCTCTGGCACCCCTGTTTCTGCTTTGTCATTCGGCGATGGCGCGTCTGACCTGGCTGCGGCGTTGTCCAGTCTGCAGAAGCAGCTAGAGCGCATGCAGCAGGACATTCGTGGCCTAAAGCGGCAGAAGCGGGAAGGGGCACCGCCTGCGGGCAAGCACCTTACCCGTTCTGCTGCTAAGCATCATCGTGCTGGTGTTAAGCCACTTGGCACCGCTCCTCCTGTCTCGTTTGACAAGAAGAGTGGTGCCTTCGTGCCCCACTTGATACGGCTATGTAGACAAGCGCCGTGAATATATTATCAGTATACAAAATAAACACTGCAAAGTTTGAACAGCAATGCAAGTGTACGGATGAGCGGGTTTGTGAGTGCAGTCTCTGTAAGAAGATCTGCTGAAGCACAACGCTTCCTCACTTTTGTACCTTACGTCTCTCATCATCTTAGATGGTACCGCCATTGGGCTGTGAACCCGAGACGTAGGTTGAACGACCAGCATGGTAATAACGACTAGTTCGTTCATGCTGCGCATGCGAGTGCCGCGCATGCTGAAAGCCAAGATGGTTCTTGTTTGTATTCAAGATGTATCTTTGCTTTGCCATCTTCGAGTTCGACATACGAACTCTCGATGACAGGGATGCCTGATGATATGCCATTATCATCTGGCGACATGTACAGTCATCGTCGACCGTACTGACGACTGTCATAAATATATGACGCGACTCGACATGTACAGTCATGATCGACCATACTGTCGACTGTCATAATAATATATGACGCGACCGACTGTCATAATGATATATGACGCGACCGACTGTCATAATATATGACATGACATGGTATGACATGTCTGACAGGTATGACACGTATGACACATATGTCATCGGTCATGACCCTGACAGATCTCCCCTCTTAAAAGAGTTGTGACCTCACAACGGGCATACCTTTGTATATGTCTATGATGTCTTTGTTGTTGTCGCTTCTTGCTGGTACCAGTCTTCTTACACCGATTTGAAGCGTCCCTCATGGTGTTTTTAGGTTATTGGGGGGAACTGAGTCCACTTTAGTCCCTCACCTTACAGTTCTTAGGATGTAGCCCACCTTTCTGGAAATCGTATCGTATATGACATAATCATCTGGCGACATGTACAGTCATCGTCGACCGTACTGACGACTGTCATAAATGTATGACGCGACTCGACCTGTACAGTCATGATCGACCATACTGTCGACTGTCATAATAATATATGACATGACATGACATGGTATGACATGTATGACAGGTATGACACGTATGACATGTATGACACATATGTCATCGGTCATAACCCTGACAGATCTCCCCTCTTAAGAGAGTTGTGACCTCACAACGGGCATACCTTTGTATATGTCTTTGATGTCTTTGTTGTTGTCGCTTCTTGCTGGTACCAGTCTTCTTACACCGATTTGAGGCGTCCCTCATGGTGTTTTTAGGTTATTGGGGGGAACTGAGTCCACTTTAGTCCCTCACCTTACAGTTCTTAGGATGTAGCCCACCTTTCTGGAAATCGTATCGTATTTCAGAGTGACGTTTCAAGGTTCAATGAATTGCGTTTCGTGATGCAGATTGACGCTGGATTACTGATTGATCCATACGTATCGTGCGTCAGAGTGATGATTCAAAGCATCCGAAGTGTACGTTACGGATTATTTGCGCTAGCCGTCGTCGCTTTAGCGAACGATGATCCCACGATTTAACGATTTATAATCGCACGATTCTCGGCCTGATATAGTGCACCCAACCCTTCCTCCCCTCCTTAAGCTACTTTGGAGGATCATAGGTGGCGATGGGGAGCCCGATTTTGGGGCTTGTTTTTAATGCAAACGGAGTGGCCCTGCTTAACGGAATTGGACTTATAATCCTCAACCGGTCTGCTCAACTCCTCAATGTTTTTGTCCAGTACGCACGCTTTGACGAACATCTATCGCGATGAGCGAGAATGGATTCGCCACGTACTAATGTGAAATTTATTTAGTTATGTTTGTCAAGCACAACTTAGGATCACAACTCCGTCTACCTCAGTCGATGTCTCCGGTAGCTTCGGATGACTGGCCAAGAATCCGATGACAAACTACGGTTTTGGCAAAGGTAGCATTTAGCAGTTTTTATTTATCCACAGATATGATATCTCGCATGTGTGCGTATCTGTGCAAGGGTATGATTTTGAACAAGGCTCACTACACCTTTAGCAAGGAAGGATCAATTCCCGCTTCAATGCAACATAATGATAAACATTAAGAGCAAGGTTATATAGATGATCGACATGTATTAGTATATATTACAAGAAGTAAGGGCATAAGGCTTAATATAATGTTTAGCCTTCATAGGCAGCTATAATGTCTGCTGCATTGGTCAGCTCTGTGGCTTTGACCCAGGTGTCATGCTCAGGACCGTAGCCTGCATATCGTACTAAATAGTATTTGACACCTCTAGTGAACTTATCCGAGAGTATATGTGATATCTCAAATAGTGGTTGCCCTTCTTCGGTGATCATCTGTGGCAGAGGCAAAGGTGCTTGAATCGAGTCATTGTACAGCTCTAATCTGGAAACAGGCTGTACCGGATGAATACGGATATCAAGATTTCCGAAATCTAACTCGTATGCACGTCCATGGCTAAGCACTTTGGAAATAGTGAACGGCCCAATATATGGCTGCTTAAAGTGTCTGCCTGCCTCTGTCAAACCAGTCCATAGAATAAACTCGGTCCGTAAAAGAACTTTCTGCCCAACTGCAAACTGCTTAGGCATGTGAGTCTTATTGAATCTGGCTTGGCTAATTTCTGCTGCTCGGGAAATGTTGTCTACCGCGTTGGCATGAACAGCCGAGTACTGGTCAAAATGATCTCGAATAGCTCTTTGTATTGGAACAGGAGCTTCTGGCGGAATAGTGATAACCAGGTCATGAGGCGAAAGTGGTTGCGCCATCGAGTCGAGATAAAATGGTGAATAACCAGTTGATGCAGAAACGGTATTGTTAATTGCAAACTCCACCAGAGGCAACTTGTCCTCCCACGAATTGGCTGAAGTATCATTGCAACAACACCTGAGGATGTCCTCAATGAAGGCATGGCTCCTCTCATTGGCAGCATTCGACTGTGGATGGTGTGATGACGTCATGGACAATCTCGTACCAGTAGATTTCCACAGTGTATGCCAGAATGTAGAGGTGAATCTGGGGTCTCGATCTGAGATGATGTTCCTCGGAAGACCATGGAGCTTGAAGATATGCTGCATATATATGGAAGCAGTATGCTGAGCTGTCCAGGTCATGCTGAAGGGAATGAGATGACAACGATGAGAGAATTGGCACATTACCACAAATATACTGTCGTGCCCATTAGTGGTGATAGGCAGATCAGTGATCCAATCAAGAGATACATCAAGCCATTTTGTCTTAGGCACAGAATATCGTATGTGTGCCTGACCATAAGGCTTGTGTCGCCTCGTTTTCTGGCGCTGACAAACGGGGCACTCCCGAATGTACTTGATAGCTGCCGTTGTCATTCCTGGCCAATAATACCGGCTACGCAGAAGATGAAGCATGCGATTTTTGCCTACATGACCAGAAATAGTGGCTGAGTGGCACTCATGAAGAAGAATGTGGCGAAGTTGTGTGATCTCACCGTCATCTGTGGGGACTTTAGCTGTTGGTGGAATGTACAGCTGTCTGCCATATATGGTCTTACGATAGATCAACCCCTGAATGAGCTCGAAGCTGTAGCTGCTGACTGACTGTGATGAAGTCGATGATGTCAGCTTAGCCAAAATAGTCTGTGCAAATGTGTCACGATCATATTCGGATATAATGATGTCGTGTAGCTGATGAGCTGATGAAGAAGATATAAGAGCAATGAATGTAGGATCTGCGGATGGAATGACTTCACTGATGTCCATGTGTTGAAGACAATCAGTAAGTTCAAAAAGTGTAGAGATACGCGTGAGTGCGTCTGCAACCTTATTCTTCTCGCCAGCAATGTGCTCTATACGGAAGTTGTACTCAGAGAGTTCATCCAACCACCGTGCCTGTTTGGGGCTCAGTGTGGATTTGGTCTGGAAATAAACCAGTGGCTGATGATCTGAGCGTACAATAGTCTCAGGAGCTCCCAACAAGATGTGGCGAAAGAATCGGAAGCCTTCCACAATGGCAAATAGCTCGATCTCAGGAATAGGCCAACGTCTCTGTGTATCGGATAGAGTGACGCTGTGATAGCCACATGGCTTCATACCTTTTCCTTGATCCTGGAGTAATACTTGGCCAACGTGTGTGCCTGATCCATCGACCTCCAAAATAGATGGCAGTTTCTGATCTGGAAGTTGTAATACTGGAGCGTTACAGATGGCACTTTTGAGGTTATCAAATGCCTGCTGCTGCTCAGTTTCCCAGACAAACTCTGCATTATCTTTAAGGAGACGATTGAGAGGTTCGGCAACTTTGGAGAACTTTGGTATGAATCTCCTAAATTGACCAACCATGCCCAAGAATGACCGAAGGGATGACTTGCCATCTTTAGCCATACGGCGTAGAGGCTGCTTTCCAACGGTAGGACCATAAGACACTGGAGGCTGAATTGCCATGACTGCTCTGATCCTGTCTTCGATGATGGATAGGCCTGCTTCAGATATGTGATGTCCGATAAAATCTATAGATTTAACGAACAACTCCACCTTGGAAGGCCTGATGAAAAACTGGTGATCTCTGCAACGCTGGAGGAACTGTCGAACATGCTTCACATGACTGTCAAAATCTGGACTGTATACGATAGTGTCGTCCATGAATATGACAAGGAAGTGGTCGATGAAGTCGAAAAATGCCCGATTTCCTACACGAAGTGCTGTTGCAGGAGCATTGGTCAATCCGAAAGGCATAACTGTCCATTCATAAGAACCGTATCTGGTGCGAATAGCAGTTTTATGTATAATTATCATCCGGATGAATGGGGATTTGGTGAAAGAACTGGTTAAAATCAAATCTACTGAACCATCTTGATCCCTTCAGCTGCTCTAGTAGGGTGTCATGTGGTGGTAGTGGATACGTGTCCTTGATGGTGATGTTATTCAGGGCACGATAATCACAACACATCCTCCACTTTCCCCCTGGCTTAGGAGCGAAAATGATTGGGCATCCATATGGCGATGATGATGGACGAAGGATACCCAACTCGACATATTTGATGATTTGCCGTTTGAGTTCCTCCATCATGGGTGCTGGAATGGTGCGTACTGGCTGTGAAGGAGGCTTATGTCCAGGTTCGATGTCGATTCTATGATATCCACCTTCAAACCGCTCTGGCCTATGACCAGCCGGAAGATCCTCTTGGAAAACGTCTGAAAAGTCTTCTCTCACTTGATCACGTGCTGCTGTGACCTCGGGGTCTTCCATTGTGGTGTCTGAGTCTGATGCTGCAAAGACCAATTCACCATCGACCTCGGAGAGGAAAAAGAGATATGCTACGGCTTCTTCAGCCGAACCACTAGATCGAATGCGACGGAGATGTTTCCTCATAGTGGTGGCACTGACCAATTCCATTTCAGGAAGGCCATCTGAGTCTGGAGTCTGCTCAACTCTGGACAATACTGTGCGAATACTGGAGCCTGATGAATGCTTCCTAGTGATCGTCAGATTTTTGGTCTGAAAGTCAATATGTGGATTCCTCCTCTCCAACCAATCTTGACCCAGAATGACAGTGAATGGTTTCATGTCAATGATGTAGAAATCTTCTGTATCCTTATTATACTTGCCCAACGAAAATCTAGCCTTGGGAAGATAGGATGTGCATGGTAGTTGGCTTCCTCCAGCCAATCCCACTGAAAATGATGAAGAATCTGTGGGAGCTATACCAAGCTGAGCAGCGAACTGTCTGTCGATGAAAGACGATGTGGCTCCTGGATCTACCAAAATGTGAGTACTCTGTCCATAAACTTTCCCTTTATACAACAACAGCTTCTTCTGTGATTTCAGCTGTGCTGTTTGAGACTGCATCTGTGCGATGTGTTCTGTGGGATTGTCCATCTGCTGAAACTGCAATGTCAGACTGGAAAGGACTTCTTCTGAGATACTCTCAATCCGGCCACTTGCTTCAGTGGCATCTTCAGGCTGATCTACCCTCGGGGTGCTCTCAACACCGGTACCTGCGCAGTACCCTGAGAGTTTCCCTGAGGAGCTGGAGCTGATGGAACTGGATCTGGAGTTGCAACTGCTGCATTGATGCTGTGCTGACTCTTCAGTTCCTTGACCAAGGTGTTGATCGTATTGATGAGTTTGCCAGACCCATCCTTAGCACCCTGATTCTTCTGTGGCTGTCTCTGATTCTGAAAAGGATTCTGAGCTGGTGGCTTACCCTTGATCTCCTTTCCATCATTGGTCCTGGTGGCAAAACAACCCTTCTCGATGTGACCAACACGACCACAACGATTGCAGGTCTTATCATTCTGTGATTTTCCTTTTCCTTTTCCTTTGCCCTTGCCTTTACCACCTTTTCCTTTGTTCCGATTCTGATTGGAGTTATGACTGCCACTCTGATTCCAATTCCGATTTCTGTTGGTTCTGTCATATGGCTTCTGGCCACGTCCTCTGTCCTTATCCTTCTTGGATGGACCTCCAGATGACTGCTCCTTCTGACCCCGATAGTGAAGGGTTTCTGATTGCTTTGAGTGAATGACGTAGTTCAAATCAAGCAATATCTGTGTGGTTTCTTGCCACGACAGATTGTTCCTCTGCTCTTCTGTCAGGTATCTGAGCTGGAACTGTCTGCGGAGATCAGAATCCATACTGGTGACGAATCTGTCCTTTATTAGCACATCATTTAAATCAACTGCTGCTAAAGAAGCC
This sequence comes from Cymbomonas tetramitiformis, assembly GCA_001247695.2. NCBI lineage: Eukaryota > Viridiplantae > Chlorophyta > Pyramimonadophyceae > Pyramimonadales > Pyramimonadaceae > Cymbomonas > Cymbomonas tetramitiformis. Next base: position 4,234 of record LGRX02025052.1, on the reverse strand, counting down.
AGTGATGTAAATGTGCGCAAATAATCTGCAAAGGTTTGGGTTCCTTGAGTCAGTGCCATTAGGTGTTTCTTGGCTACTGATCTCTTATGAGGATTACCAAATTGTCTGAGGAACGTCTGTCTGACCATCTCATAAGTGGCATATGGTTGTTGTGCCAAGACCTGGAAATAGTGTCTGTCGTTATTCTGTATGAGAGTAAGAAACACTGTGATCAAATCCTTATCATTGACACCTGGATAAGTGAACTGGAAATATCTGTCCACTGTATCCAACCAGACCTCTGCGTCCTGTCCTGATTTGAATTCCCTAGGTGGTGTCATTTTCACCTTGGGGACCAAACTGGGTGGAGCTGGTGGAGCTGGTGCTGGTACTGTATCTGCATCTGGATCTACAAAGACCATCGGAGGACTGTCTGCTGTATACTCTGCTTCTGGTGCCTGAGGCTCATTGGCAGGATCCTTGTACCGGCTCATATCTGGTTTCATGCGACTGACATTGTCATAATAGCCTATGTGGTCATATCTGGTTAGTGTATCGGCATAACCAGCAATCCACTTTGGAACCTTAAACCGACTGTATGCATCGTATGAACCAAGTATGTCGAAAAACCAAGTCGAATGATCTGGGTTGATATCAGGAACCTCATGCTCTTCCTCTTCGATAGTAACCATCTAAAAACAAAACACAGCACAAAAAATACCTTCAGCTAATTGTCTAACTGAGTGTGTGTGATTTATATGTTATATATGGTATATCGGTATGTTTACATACATGTATTATATTCGTACATAATAATGAGGTAAGTATATATATATATCCACCTTCTTCCCCCCTCAAGGAAGTGTGTGATATAGTGGCAGTTGTCAATTGCCAATACCTCAAAATAGCATGCATTCCTTATAGGAATCAGCTGTTACAGTTTTAGGGTTGCAGCCCTACAGTCCTTGGGTTGTAGCCCTGCAGTTTTTGGGTTGTTGCCCTACAGTTTTAGGGTTGTTGCCCATAGTATTATCATGTCTATGATGATTTAGCATGATATAATAATGCCAAAAAACGAAGTTTTACGAAATAAAACTGGCATTTTAGAGCATATATAGTTACAGTGACCCTGTTACTCAATACAGTGTTTAGGGTGTTACTTGATATCAGTAACCCTAATACAGGTAAAAAATAAGCAGTATAACGTTTTTGCAAAGATTTTTAAGCAAAACTGCATTCAATACCTAAGTGAATGTTAAGTGATTTTCAGAGGGTACGTTACACCCCTGACACACACATTCAAATATTAGGGTGTTACAGGGTGTTACACGTGTTATGTCTTTCAGGGATTGTTATTTGATAGATAAATATCCATTATAGCAAAAAAAATCAATCCCGAATTTGCAAAAGATTACACGTATTGTATTTTGACCGATTTTTCGTTACAGCCAATATGTTCACCCCTATATATTACACACCTAATATCTAGGGTGTTACACGAGATATGACCATGGTTGTTGTGATTTTCACATACCTCAATAGGTATTAAAATATTATTTGAAATAAAATGAGGTCGAAATTTCAGTTTTGAAATTTATCGCCAGCATTTTTCACCGATTTAACAGCCTTTTTCAGCCATGTTATGGATAATATATATATCATATCTCAGTGTGTGTGTGTGTTGCAAGCTACAGAAATATTGCAACATTCTTCACTTTTGCACATGATATTTTTCATGGCACAACAGTGAATATCTCAAAAAATCAACATGTATAGTGAACATGTAATGTGGGTTTTTCTGATTGAAACTCATGGAGGCAAATGCACTCTCTGGTGATATTTAAGATAAATCAACTGTAAATGAATTCACAGTTGTGTCAGATCCTAAGATATATTTGGATGTATACAACGAGTATATCAAGTGATATCTCTGTGTTCAAATACATCTGGACACTGCTAGATGTAACCTAAGCAGTTTTTACACAACACAATGTTTGTGTGTGTGTACGTCCACAACCACCTTTTGTCAATTCATGTATGGTTGCTGATCTGAGTTGGTACATGCATGTGAAGTGATCATCTGTATCAACTGTCAGAATGCAATGTAGATATTGATGTTGCTCCAGCGATAGTGTGTGAAATGACGAGTGGACTGCACCCAACAGTTACCAGCTGTTTAATGGGTGCAGTATCTTGCCTTCGGGTCTGGAGATAACTCCATCCAGCCCTACAGCATCTTGTCTTATCCTGCTCCCTTATCTATCGCAATCACTGACATTTTCCACGCACATGTGTTTGGAAAATGGTATCTATGTATTATGTATTGATACAATACTTGATCATTACACTTGGAGTCAGTGTATTGTCAACATGTATAATGAATGTTAGTGTTTGTGCAGTGTATTGTGCTGATTAGTACTGATGTGTGTGTGTTTTTACTTGCACACACTTTGCAAGATCTTTATGGATATCACAATATCCTAACAACCTATCATGCAGATTGTCAGCATACCACGTACTGATTACATCTAACATGATATATATATTTTAGGGATTGTTGTAATTCCATGATAATCTCATTACGTGATGAGTTGCTGATAGATTTTACATGAAGCTCAGGTGAGCATTCCTTCAAGTAATCCACCATAGAATGTACATGTTACCTGGAGAGCATCTCGGCTCCACCAGGGCACGACAAACTAATTATGGTGTTGTGATTACTGTCAGGCACCCTTTGCAACATGGATTCGAATATAGACTAGCATTCACTGCAATATGCTTATGCTCTATGTACTACAGCTGTTATCGTGATCAAGCTGTACAGTATAATAAAGTATGTAACATTTACAACATTGCAATCATTCAGCATAAGATGTGTGCATGATATAGAAGTATATGCACTGTGTATTAATGATTGCTGTAAGTGAAATGAGTGTATGTGTGTGTGTGCTAATCTGCACACACATATTGTGCACAGATCATTGTGCTGCTGATAAGTATAATGCTGATGATCAAAAGTATTTGTGTGGTCATCAGAACATTGGAATCTGCTGCAGTATGATAATAAGGCATTCACAGCAGTAGTATGTATCCACAGCATAGCGATCATGTGCTCTTAGCATTCCTGCATATATACAATCACTCTGCATATGATTTCATCGCGCGTACACATGTGTGCTTCTCACTGCATGTAGACACATTAAAACTGTACGTGCTAAAATCGAGCATTCCTCGCATTTTATGAAATCATGAAAGGTATATATCATGCTGACAGGCCATAAATCATTGCACGCAGTGATTGTAAACAGTGCGTAGAGATGATTTGCAAAAATCGCTGATGTACGTTGTATACAAATGCGAGCGCGCTGCTGATGAAAAGTATGAATTGTCGTCGCCATTCATCAGCATATGATACGAGCGCTGACATGTATACAATCAAGATTCTGTCGATGACCACTATGTCATATATCATTCTGGACAATTTTCGAACGTGATTCTTGCAAGCGCGCGCATGCTGCGATCAACTTTTGCAACATATGTGACCATCGCGCAGTATGCGACCATCGCGCATGCTGCCATCTGCAATTTAGTGATCATCGCGCATCAACATATATGAGGCCGTACAAAAAGCAATTCAGCGCAATCATGAAAATTGCGATACTGCGCTGATGATTTTCCGCGCGGAAACGATTTTGCCGATGATTTATCGCATCTGCGAACATGCATATATCCGCGAACCATTGATCGTGTACATTTCATTGCTGCGCCGATATATGTCATATGCACACCTTATCGCGTATATGTGCGATCAGCTGTTTCTGCGAGTGCGCTGCGGAAAATCTTCTCGCGCAATTTCTGCGTTGTCGATATGCGAAATATATTTTTCGGGCTGCAGATATTCAATTTTATGCGAGCGCTGTCGTATGTGCGCCTCCTGCAACCTGCGAACAATATTAAATATGTTATGTCTATCACTGCACCCACTTGGGTTCTCGAGTATCGTGCCTTGACGACTTTTAGAATACCACTGATACGGCTGTAGATACAAGCGCCGTGAATATATTATCAATATACAAAAGAAACACTGCAAAGTTGGACAGCAATGCGAGTGTTCGGATGAGCGGGTTTGTGAGTGCAGTCTCTGTAAGAAGATCTGCTGAAGCACAACGCTTCCTCACTTTTATACCTACGTCACCCATCATCTTAGATGGTACCGCCATTGGGTTGTGAACCCGAGCCGTAGGTTGAACGACCA
>LGRX02025051.1:0-22675 GCA_001247695.2 Cymbomonas tetramitiformis | reverse complement strand
GAAATAAACCAGTGGCTGATGATCTGAGCGTACAATAGTCTCAGGAGCTCCCAACAAGATGTGGCGAAAGAATCGGAAGCCTTCCACAATGGTAAATAGCTCGATCTCAGGAATAGGCCAACGTCTCTGTGTATCGGATAGAGTGACGCTGTGATAGCCACATGGCTTCATACCTTTTCCTTGATCCTGGAGTAATACTTGGCCAACGTGTGTGCCTGATCCATCGACCTCCAAAATAGATGGCAGTTTCTGATCTGGAAGCTGTAATACTGGAGCGTTACAGATGGCACTTTTGAGGTTATCAAATGCCTGCTGCTGCTCAGTTTCCCAGACAAACTCTGCATTATCTTTAAGGAGACGATTGAGAGGTTCGGCAACTTTGGAGAACTTTGGTATGAATCTCCTAAATTGACCAACCATGCCCAAGAATGACCGAAGGGATGACTTGCCATCTTTAGCCATACGGCGTAGAGGCTGCTTTCCAACGGTAGGACCATAAGACACTGGAGGCTGAATTGCCATGACTGCTCTGATCCTGTCTTCGATGATGGATAGGCCTGCTTGAGATATGTGATGTCCGATAAAATCTATAGATTTAACGAACAACTCCACCTTGGAAGGCCTGATGAAAAACTGGTGATCTCTGCAACGCTGGAGGAACTGTCGAACATGCTTCACATGACTGTCAAAATCTGGACTGTATACGATAGTGTCGTCCATGAATATGACAAGGAACTGGTCGATGAAGTCGAAAAATGCCCGATTTTCTACACGAAGTGCTGTTGCAGGAGCATTGGTCAATCCGAAAGGCATAACTGTCCATTCATAAGAACCGTATCTGGTGCGAATAGCAGTTTTATGTATATCATCCGGATGAATGGGGATTTGGTGAAAGAACTGGTTGAAATCAAATCTACTGAACCATCTTGATCCCTTCAGCTGCTCTAGTAGGGTGTCATGTGGTGGTAGTGGATACGTGTCCTTGATGGTGATGTTATTAAGGGCACGATAATCACAACACATCCTCCACTTTCCCCCTGGCTTAGGAGCGAAAATGATTGGGCATCCATATGGCGATGATGATGGACGAAGGATACCCAACTCGACATATTTGATGATTTGCCGTTTGAGTTCCTCCATCATGGGTGCTGGGATGGTACGTACTGGCTGTGAAGGAGGCTTATGTCCAGGTTCGATGTCGATTCTATGATATCCACCTTCAAACCGCTCTGGCCTATGACCAGCCGGAAGATCCTCTTGGAAAACGTCTGAAAAGTCTTCTCTCACTTGATCACGTGCTGCTGTGACCTCGGGGTCTTCCATTGTGGTGTCTGAGTCTGATGTTGCAAAGACCAATTCACCATCGACCTCGGAGAGGAAAAAGAGATATGCTACGGCTTCTTCAGCCGAACCACTGGATCGAATGCGACGGAGATGTTTCCTCATAGTGGTGGCACTGACCAATTCCATTTCAGGAAGGCCATCTGAGTCTGGAGTCTGCTCTACTCTGGACAATACTGTGCGAATACTGGAGCCTGATGAATGCTTTCTAGTGATCGTCAGATTTTTGGTCTGAAAGTCAATATGTGGATTCCTCCTCTCCAACCAATCTTGACCCAGAATGACAGTGAATGGTTTCATGTCAATGATGTAGAGATCTACTGAATCCTTATACTTACCCAGCGTGAATGTAGCATTGGGAAGATAGGATGTACAGGGTAATTGGCTTCCTCCAGCCAACCCCACTGAGAATGATGATGAATCTGATGGTGATATGCCCAGCTGAGAAGCAAATTGTCTGTCGATAAAAGATGATGTGGCTCCTGGATCAACCAAAATGTGAGTATTCTGTCCATGGACTTTCCCCTTATACAGCAACAGCTTTTTCTGCGATTTCAGCTGTGCTGTCTGAGATTGCATCTGTGCGATGTTTTCTGTGGGATTATCCATCTGCTGAAACTGTAGTGTCAGTCTGGATAGGACTTCCTCTGAAATACTCTCAATCTGGCCACTTGCTTCAGTGGCACTTTCTGGCTGATCTACCCTCGGGGTGCTCTCATCACCGGTACTTGTGCAGTACCCGGAGAGTTTCCCTGAGGAGCTGGAGTTGATGGAACTGGATCTGGAGTTGCAACTGCTGCAATGATGCTGTGCTGACTCTTCAGTTCCTTGACCAAGGTGTTGATCGTATTGATGAGTTTGCCAGACCCATCCTTAGCACCCTGATTCTTATGTGGCTGTCTCTGATTCTGAAAAGGATTCTGAGCTGGTGGCTTACCCTTGATCTCCTTTCCATCATTGGTCCTGGTGGCAAAACAATCCTTCTCGATGTGACCAACACGACCACAACGATTGCAGGTCTTATCATTATGTGATTTTCCTTTTCCTTTTCCTTTGCCCTTGCCTTTACCACCTTTTCCTTTGTTCCGATTCTGATTGGAGTTCTGACTGCCACTCTGATTCCAATTCCGATTTCTGTTGGATCTGTCATATGGCTTCTGGCCACGTCCTCTGTCCTTATCCTTCTTGGCTGGACCTCCAGATGACTGCTCCATCTGACCCCGATAGTGAAGGGTTTCTGATTGCTTTGAGTGAATGACGTAGTTCAAATCAAGCAATATCTGTGTGGTTTCTTGCCACGACAGATTGTTCCTCTGCTCTTCTGTCAGGTATCTGAGCTGGAACTGTCTGCGGAGATCAGAATCCATACTGGTGACGAATCTGTCCTTTATTAGCACATCATTTAAATCAGCTGCTGCTAAAGAAGCCAGTGATGTAAATGTGCGCAAATAATCTGCAAAGGTTTGGGTTCCTTGAGTCAGTGCCATTAGGTGTTTCTTGGCTACTGATCTCTTATGAGGATTACCAAATTGTCTGAGGAACGTCTGTCTGACCATCTCATAAGTGGCATATGGTTGTTGTGCCAAGACCTGGAATTAGTGTCTGTCGTTATTCTGTATGAGAGTAAGAAACACTGTGATCAAATCCTTATCATTGACACCTGGATAAGTGAACTGGAAATATCTGTCCCCTGTATCCAACCAGACCTCTGCGTCCTGTCCTGATTTGAATTCCCTAGGTGGTGTCATTTTCACCTTGGGGACCAAACTGGGTGGAGCTGGTGGAGCTGGTGCTGGTACTGTATCTGCATCTGGATCTACAAAGACCATCGGAGGACTGTCTGCTGTATACTCTGCTTCTGGTGCCTGAGGCTCATTGGCAGGATCCTTGTACCGGCTCATATCTGGTTTCATGCGACTGACATTGTCATAATAGCCTATGTGGTCATATCTGGTTAATGTATCGGCATAACCAGCAATCCACTTTGGAACCTTAAACCGACTGTATGCATCGTATGAACCAAGTATATGTCGAAAAACCAAGTCGAATGATCTGGGTTGATATCAGGAATCTCATGCTCTTCCTCTTCGATAGTAACCATCTAAAAACAAAACACAGCACAAAAAAATACCTTCAGCTAATTGTCTAACTGAGTGTGTGTGATTTATATGTTATATATGGTATATCGGTATGTTTACATACATGTATTATATTCGTACATAATAATGAGGTAAGTATATATATATATCCACCTTCTTCCCCCCTCAAGGAAGTGTGTGATATAGTGGCAGTTGTCAATTGCCAATACCTCAAAATAGCATGCATTCCTTATAGGAATCAGCTGTTACAGTTTTAGGGTTGCAGCCCTACAGTCCTTGGGTTGTAGCCCTGCAGTTTTTGGGTTGTTGCCCATAGTATTATCATGTCTATGACGATTTAGCATGATATAATAATACCAAAAAAACGAAGTTTTACGAAATAAAACTGGCATTTTAGAGCATATATAGTTACAGTGACCCTGTTACTCAATACAGTGTTTAGGGTGTTACTTGATATCAGTAACCCTAATACAGGTAAAAAATAAGCAGTATAATGTTTTTGCAAAGATTTTTAAGCAAAACTGCATTCAATACCTAAGTGAATGTTAAGTGATTTTCAGAGGGTACGTTACACCCCTGACACACACATGCAAATATTAGGGTGTTACAGGGTGTTACACGTGTTATGTCTTTCAGGGATTGTTATTTGATAGATAAATATCCATTATAGCAAAAAAAATCAATCCCGAATTTGCAAAAGATTACACGTATTGTATTTTGACCGATTTCTCGTTACAGCCAATATGTTCACCCCTATATATTACACACCTAATATCTAGGGTGTTACACGAGATATGACCATGGTTGTTGTGATTTTCACATACCTCAATAGGTATTAAAATATTATTTGAAATAAAATGAGGTCGAAATTTCAGTTTTGAAATTTATCGCCAGCATTTTTCACCGATTTTACAGCCTTTTTCAGCCATGTTTCGGATAATATATATATCATATCTCAGTGTGTGTGTGTGTGTTGCAAGCTACAGAAATATTGCAACATTCTTCACTTTTGCACATGATATTTTTCATGGCACAACAGTGAATATCTCAAAAAATCAACATGTATAGTGAACATGTAATGTGGGTTTTTCTGATTGAAACTCATGGAGGCAAATGCACTCTCTGGTGATATTTAAGATAAATCAACTGTAAATGAATTCACAGTTGTGTCAGATCCTAAGATATATTTGGATGTATACAACGAGTATATCAAGTGATATCTCTGTGTTCAAATACATCTGGACACTGCTAGATGTAATCTGAGCAGTTTTTACACAACACAATGTTTGTATGTGTGTACGTCCACAACCACCTTTTGTCAATTCATGTATGGTTGCTGATCTGAGTTGGTACATGCATGTGAAGTGATCATCTGTATCAACTGTCAATATGCAGAGTAGTTTTTGTAGTTGCTCCAGCGATGATATGTGAGATGAGACGCATGGACTGCACCCAACAGTTACCAGCTGTTTTTGGGTGCAGTATTTAGCCTTCGGGTCTGGAGATAACTCCATCCAGCCCTTCAGCATGGTGTCTTATCCTGTTTACCATTACTATCACCATCGCTGACACTTTCCACGCACATGTGTTTGGAAAGTGGTATCCACATTACTATATACAGTATAATTGATATATTCACTTTGAGTCAGTGAATCTCAACATGTATAATGAATGCTAGTGTTTGTGCAGTGTATAGTACTGCTGATTAGTACTAGTGTGTGTGTTTACTTGCACACACTTTGCAAGATCTTTATGGATATCACAATATCCTAACAACCTATCATGCAGATTGTCAGCATACCACGTACTGATTACATCTAACATGATATATATAGTTTAGGGATTGTTGTAATTCCATGATAATCTCATTACGAAATGAGTTGCTGATAGATTTTACATGAAGCTCAGGTGAGCATTCCTTCAAGTAATCCACCATAGAATGTACATGTTACCTGGAGAGCATCTCGGCTCCACCAGGGCACGACAAACTAATTATGGTGTTTAGATTACTGTCAGGCACCCTTTGCAACATGGATTCGAATATAAACTAGCATTCACTGCAATATGCTTATGCTCTATGTACTACAGCTGTTATCGTGATCAAGCTGTACAGTATAATAAAGTATGTACCATTTACAACATTGCAATCATTCAGCATAAGATGTGTGCATGATATAGAAGTATATGCACTGTGTATTAATGATTGCTGTAAGTGAAATGAGTGTATGTGTGTGTGTGCTAATCTACACACACATATTGTGCACAGATCATTGTGCTGCTGATAAGTATAATGCTGATGATCAAAAGTATTTGTGTGGTCATCAGAACATTGGAATCTGCTGCAGTATGATAATAAGGCATTCACAGCAGTATGTATCCACAGCATAGCGATCATGTGCTCTTAGCATTCCTGCATATATACAATCGTTCTGCATATGATTTCATCGCGCGTACACATGTGTGCTTCTCACTGCATGTAGACACATTAAAACTGTACGTGCTAAAATCGAGCATTCCTCGCATTTTATGAAATCATGAAAGGTATATATTATGCTGACAGGCCATAAATCATTGCACGCAGTGATTGTAAACAGTGCGTAGAGATGATTTGCAAAAATCGCTGATGTACGTTGTATACAAATGCGAGCGCGCTGCTGATGAAAAGTATGAATTGTCGTCGCCATTCATCAGCACATGATACGGGCGCTGACATGTATACAAATTAAGATTCTGTCGATGACCACTATGTCATATATCATTCTGGACAATTTTCGAACGTGATTCTTGCAAGCGCGCGCATGCTGCGATCAACTTCTGCAAAATATGTGACCATCGCGCAGTATGCGACCATCGCGCATGCTGCCATCTGCAATTTAGTGATCATCGCGCATCAACATATATGAGGCCGTACAAAAAGCAATTCAGCGCAATCATGAAAATTGCGATACTGCGCTGATGATTTTCCGCGCGGAAACGATTTTGCCGATGATTTATCGCATCTGCGAACATGCATATATCCGCGAACCATTGATCGTGTACATTTCATTGCTGCGCCGATATATGTCATATGCACACCTTATCGCGTATATGTGCGATCAGCTGTTTCTGCGAGTACGCTGCGGAAAATCTTCTCGCGCAATTTCTGTGCTGTCTATATGCGAACGTATATTATTCGGGCTGCAGATATTCAATTTATGCGAACGCTGTCGTATGTGCGCCCTCCTGCAAACCTGCGAACAATATTAAATATGCTATGTCTATCACTGCACCCACTTGGGTTCTCGAGTATCGTGCCTTGACGACTTTCAGAATACCACTGATACGGCTGTAGATACAAGCGCCGTGAATATATTATCAATATACAATGAAACACTGCAAAGTTGGACAGCAATGCAGGTGAACGGATGAGCGGGTTTGTGAGTGCAGTCTCTGTAAGAGGATCTGCTGAAGCACAACGCTTCCTCACTTTTATACCTACGTCACCCATCATCTTAGATGGTACCGCCATTGGGTTGTGAACCCGAGACGTAGGTTGAACGACCAGCATGGTAGTAACGACTAGTTCGTTCATGCTGCACATGCGAGTTCTGCGCATGCTGAAAGCTAAAGATGGTTCTTGGTTTGTTTCCAAGATGTATCTTTGCTTTGCCATCTTCGAGTTCAATCATACGAACTCTCGATGACAGGGATGCCTGATGATATGACATAATCATCTGGCGACATGTACAGTCATCGTCGACCGTACTGACGACTGTCATAAATGTATGACGCGACTCGACCTGTACAGTCATGATCGACCATACTGTCGACTGTCATAATAATATATGACATGACCGACTGTCATAATAATATATGACATGACATGACATGGTATGACATGTATGACATGTATGACACGTATGACATGTATGACACATATGTCATCGGTCATAACCCTGACAGATCTTCTCACAGAAGCCTGCACTCATTCCCGCTCATTACTTACGCGTGTGTTACCGTCCCATAACACAGCGCTTTATATCAATATACTGAGGGCTCGCTTATCTAGCCCTAACAGGGATGGTCATAGATTTCTCCTTAGTAGATAGCTCGAAGTAATTATTGACACGCCCTGAAAAGATGATCGGTGGGTCGATGTTCCTCGTACTCCCAAAAAAATCAATCATTCATGCATGGCGTTATATGTGACGCGAGCTTTAGCCAATCATAAATATGCCAATACATGCGCCCAGGACCGTAGACTTAGTATGGGCCAGTAGTAGACCGAGGCCGCCTAGTAGCATGGCATTACCACTTGATGGCGCAAGGCTCTACGCTGAAATATGGAGATTGCCAATATATGAAATCTGGCCCGCGACCTTCGGTCGCATTTTTATTTCAAAATCTTCCTCCCCCCCGCCCCCCCGCCCCCCCCCTCTCCGACTGACATGCGAAAAATGCCCCCTACCCCAAGTACGAAAATTAGCGGCTTTGAATGAGCTTTAAAATGAGACCAAGAATATTGCTTTTCGATGGGTAGATCATCGAGACCGGTCAGTTATGTGGGGGGAGGGATGGTCATCGATTTCTCCTTAGTAGATAGCTCGAAGTAATTATTGACACGCCCTGAAAAGATGATCGGTGGGTCGATGTTCCTCGTACTCCCAAAAAAATCAATCATTCATGCATGGCGTTATGTCCGCTAGCATGCCCTTCGGCAAATTTTTTACGGGTGGAAATTACGTTCGCCGGCAGAAATTCCACGTCTGTCGCAGTGATGACATTGATACCGTGCATCTTGCATGTGACCCTGCATGTGACGCGAGCTTTAGCCAATCATAAATATGCCAATACATGCGCCCAGGACCGTAGACTTAGTATGGGCCAGTAGTAGACCGAGGCCGCCTAGTAGCATGGCATTACCACTTGATGGCGCAAGGCGCTACGCTGAAATATGGAGATTGCCAATATATGAAATCTGGCCCGCGACCTTCGGTCGCATTTTTATTTCAAAATCTTCCTCCCCCCCGCCCCCCCGCCCCCCCCCTCTCCGACTGACATGCGAAAAATGCCCCCTACCCCAAGTACGAAAATTAGCGGCTTTGAATGAGCTTTAAAATGAGACCAAGAATATTGCTTTTCGATGGGTAGATCATCGAAACCGGTCAGTTATGTGGGGGGAGGGATGGTCATAGATTTCTCCTTAGATAGCTCGAAGTAATTATTGACACGCCCTGAAAAGATGATCGGTGGGTCGATGTTCCTCGTACTCCCAAAAAAATCAATTATTCATGCATGGCGTTATGTCCGCTAGCATGCCCTTCGGCAAATTTTTTACGGGTGGAAATTACGTTGATACCGTGCATCTTGCATGTGACCCTGCATGTGACGCGAGCTTTAGCCAATCATAAATATGCCAATACATGCGCCCAGGCCTACGGCAGGCTGCGGCTGCGGCATTTTATTACGGGCTGTCGTTCGTCACAATTGCTAAAACCCTAAAACCCTAAAACGGAAAATTTGCTTTCGCAAAGAAAAAACAAAAACGGAAAACTCCTTAACACACGACAGCTCTCTTGGTATTACAGAAACAGGCTTAGAGAGTACTGGAACCAAAAGTCATGACCGAAGACCACGACTGATTATATTGAAGACTAAGGTCTTGAATCTCCCTGAACAAAAAAACAGGTTTCTTTGCCCACACTCTCTCTCTCTCTTTACACACACACCCACACACCCACACACCCACCCACACCCACCCACACACACATAGATGATCATCAATAAAGTATTTTTTATCAAATTTGGGCATGTGTCTTACCGTTTCAACCTAAGGTGACTTGCCGTTTTTCTTACGAACCCGCTTCTGCATGCATCGGATGGTTTCCTTATCCAGATTCGAGGCTACATTCCAAGCCGACTCACCACTTTCGAGAAAGAAGTGATAAATCTGATTTGTCAGTATGTTGACTTGATAACCTGCTTTTCGCAACCAGGCGATCTGCATCCAGTCGTGCCACCTAACTGCAAGCTGTGCCACTGCATGCGCAGGAAAGGATGGAGGGCGCTAGAGGATACGAAGCTGTAGTTTTCCGCCGAATCACTTATCAAACCGACACGACTTCGTCCCCTATTCTCAATGACATTTCGGGCGGCATACTACGAGGGTCATTTACGGCAGTAATCGGGCCCTCTGGCTCTGGGAAAACGACTCTGCTGCGCGTTCTGACGAGGCGCAATTCAAAAGGTGTTACGTTCGGGGACGTAGACGTGGCAGAGGACGTCTCTATTGGCTTTGTGCCACAAGATTACCTGTTGGAACCGCGGTTGACCGTCTCGGAAACTCTTCAATTCCATGCAGATATGCGGCTTCCCTACGGCGCTCTGCAGGTTCGTCGATGAGCGCAAGCAGTTTGCTGCTTCTCCCTCCGCGAACAGCGCAGAACGAACAATAGCTTGCATCAAACAGAGTGCATAGCACGCATGCTTGCACTCGAACTGGGGTGCAAGCGTGACTGCGTGGAGCGCTCAAGAGTATGATCCGGTAAGGGCTGGTTATCTTGGGAGTATCCTCCGAAAAGTTCAGAGCACAGGGGGTTATATCTTTCGGTAAGGGATGGTCACAGGGACAGTATCTTCCCTTGAGGGTTGCTCATAAGCGGAGTGTGTTCCGGTACTGGCTGATCATTGAGGGAATACCTTCTGTTCAGGGTAGATCGTAGGCGGAATGTCTTCCCGTACTTGCTTGTCACACAGGCAGAAGACGCAACCAACTTGTTGAATCGGACTTTTTGAATTCGGGCCTCTGTGGATGGGGTATCCAGGTGCAACGGCAACTAGTCGTGACCTACGCCATGAACTCGATGCGGCTGAGGCACGTCGAAAACGTCCAAGTCGGTGGTTTATCAATTCAAGGTGCGCATGGTTTGTCGCGTTGCTAGATTCTCAGCTCGCGTGGAATTGCCTTGTCTATTGTTGGCACACTTGCTCTTGATTTCACGATGCCTCGCACTCGGCTGGCTCGTGTGCGCTCAAGACTCTGACCAAAATGAACTCCGAGCGAAGTTTTTTGTTGTCTTCCCCATTGCCCCTGACCTTTCAGTTCATACGTATATCCCCAGCTTCTATCGCAACGGCGGAGTAGGCCGCAACCTTAGAGGAACCTCCGGGGGTTCCAGAGGGGACTCGTGCCAGCTAACCTGATATCCACAGTCCAGAGAGCCCGCAAACTCACTGAAAACTTGGGATCCCAGTTGAGGTCAGTCGCCTAAATTGATATCTTGAATCACATGGGTTGTGCTCCACTCTTCTCCTGAGCTCTAGCCATCACTGGAGGGGGTCTTCAGGTGTAGAGTCCACTCTCTCAGGGGGTGAGAGGCGTAAGGTCGCCATTGCAACCGAGCTCATCACGAAGCCCTCCATGCTGGTGATGGACGAGCCAACCACCGGCCTGGACGCCGGCTTCGCACTGGAAACCTGCGACACCCTTGCGAACTTGGCCACACAGCATGGCTGCACGGTCTTGTGTAGCATCCACCAGGCGTGTACCACCGCCATCTGCGCCACCCACGAATTTGCACCACCTTTTGCTGCTGTTGCAGGCCTCGGTGGCATCGTTAGGTACCTCGGTGCCGTCGTCGAGTGTGATTCGCACCTTGCATCTGATTGGGCTACACCATGCATCATAATCAGGCGCTCGAACCTTCAGCATGCATTTCGGGGCAACCTGGAAGTACCCGAGCATGCACTTGATTGAGAGAAGGAAGCCATTTGTGGAGCGGGGGCTTATGGTCTTGATATCGAAGCAAGCGAGGCGATTCTGGAGAGAGTTGATTGCACGGCGAATGTAGACTTGGTGCCGTGTTCAAGTGCGAGCTACAGACCCAGTTGCCGTGGTCAAGCACGGAATTCGGGGATATTCAGTTTAATTGGCTCTTCCTATATAGTGTACGGTGTAAGGGGAAGCGGCAGCCAATAGCCTCCCGAGGCGAAACGTGGTAAACCGCTACCGTCTCGTGACTTGCAGCTCTTTATCATATGCTTCGTAATGGGTCTTGTTCAACCAGTATTTCTTGTTTCTTTCCATTACTGAGCCACCCGTCAGAGACAAAACACCAGACGAGGCAAACGCTGCCGGCACGAGGGAGAGGGAGAGATGGGGAGGGTGTGTCACAGCCCCGCCAGGAGATCTTCGAGCACTTCAACCAGGTGCGCGCTTTTTCTATCTATTTGAGCCATCCGCCGTAGCTACGAGTAAGGAAAGCACGCTGTTTCTCACTCACACGCCACTTCCGGAGGAAGAACAGCATAATCACTGGTGCATACCCCTAGCACATCCCTGACAGTTTCAGTTATGCAGCAGAAGGGAAGCCAATTCCCAAAGTTTCCGGCAGCGGCAAAGCAAGCAGAATTTCAAAAGGCAGTTTGAGGAACTGAGGGAAAGAGCTCAAGACAAGGCTTTAAAAGAACAAGCTGCGCGCCTATCAGCAAGAAGAACCGCATCGCCTCTGATTTAAGACTTTAAGACTTGGGTAGTCACTTCACCGAGTCGGTATACACTAGTAGGGTACTCTCAAGTGAGGAGAGAGCGAGGGCTTTGAGCCAGGCTGAGGGTCTTGATGACGGGAGGGGGGTCTTTGATGACGGGAGGGGAGGGGCTTTGATGATGGGAGGTGAGGGGCTTGATGACGGGAGGGGGTCGGAGTGGGGGTCTTTGATGACGGGAGGGGGGGGGCTTTGGAGGGATCGCAGCTCTTCGTGCTGGCAAGTGGGCATCTGGTGGCCTCGGGAACTCGTCAATCCCTCCAGCGCTTCTACAGCCACCTCTACCCGCAGAGTGACCTGCCTCAGGCCCCGTGCGAGCCTGAGCCCTCCCAGCTCCGCCCAGCCTCGGAGTTGTGCTGGCCATACCTGTCGTGAAGCCGGCATATCCGAAATACTGTGTGAAGTGCCGTTCTAACACTTTTCCTGAAGCTCGTGTGCCGCCAGCACGGCCCACTGCAGGGGTCTCAGGTGCCTGCGCTCACTCTCCGCTTCAGTGTTCCCCGAGTACTCAAGGAGGCACCGAGGGGGTGGGGATGAAGGGGCGTGGCAGGGGGAAACTGGCGAATTATGTGCTGGATCTGGTGGCGGTGATGCCATCTGCCCAAGCAGTGCAGCTTAAGGAGCGCTTCGCTGTTTTTTGCGCAGCTGATTCGGTGCGGTCGTCTCCCGAGGCTCCGCTGAAGCCTGCCGGCCGGAGGATTTCTCGAGCAGGCCCTTGATCCTGGCGCCGTGGTCTATCGAAGGGCTGCCCTCCGAAACTGCCTCGGTGGACGGCATCGCGCAGAATGCGTTTTGCGTCGTTGCAGGTGGTGAAGACGCATCCCTGTAGACAGGTGCTGAAATGAAGGTCTGAGGGAGGGGGTAGCATGGGAGATGTGGGATAGCAAGCGGGGAGCGTGGGAGATACTGGGTGACGAGGAGGGCGAGCTTTTGGATTTTCCCAGGAGCACCAGGCCGAAGAAGATGCTGCGAAAGCGGCGGCGGCTGCCGCCCAAAAGTTGCTGGAGGCTCAAATGAAGGTGGAAATGGACCTGGAGATACTCGAAGGCGCGGCAGCTTCTAAGATGCTATGGCGCTTCTATGTCGTGCTGTGCAATCGCTTTAAAGTGCGATTCATTCGAGGCATGGGGCTCGGTACGCTCCCTTCCCCCCCCCTCTGTGCCACCAGCTCTCCTCCGATGTGTGGGGCGGGTATTGCTTCCTCCCCCCCCCAGCCACTTCGCTCTCATCTGAGGCGCAGGTAGCAGCACGCTTGACCTGGCCTCAGACGGGCTGCCGAGGAACAAGGCTGCAGCAATACTACAGTGCGCTCGAGCGAGCTTGTTCCACAGATACGGCGCAGTGATTCGCCGCAATACTACAGTGCGCTCGAGCGAGCTTGTTCCACAGATACGGCGCAGTGATTCGCCGCAATACTACAGTGCGCTCGAGCGAGCTTGTTCCACAGATACGGCGCAGTGATTCGCCGCAATACTACAGTGCGCTCGAGCGAGCTTGTTCCACAGATACGGCGCAGTGATTCGCCGCAATACTACAGTGCTCTCGAGCGAGCTTGTTCCACAGATACGGCGCAGTGATTCGCCGCAATACTACAGTGCGCTCGAGCGAGCTTGTTCCCCGCCAGATACGGCGCAGTGATTCGTGGCCGACTACAGTGCGCTCGGGAGCGAGCTTGTTCCACAGATACGGCGCAGTGATTCGCCGCAATACAGTGCGCTCGAGCGAGCTTGTTCCACAGATACGGCAGTGATTCGTCAGCAATACTACAGTGCGCTCGAGCGAGCTTGTCCCACAGAAACGGCGCAGTGATTCGCTGGTAATAATTACAGTGCGCTTGAGCGAGCTTGTTCTGTCAGATACGGCGCAGTGATTCGCCGCAATACTACAGTGCGCTCGAGCGAGCTTGTTCCACAGATACGGCGCAGTGATTCGCCGCAATACTACAGTGCGCTCGAGCGAGCTTGTTCCACAGATACGGCGCAGTGATTCGCCGCAATACTACAGTGCGCTCGAGCGAGCTTGTTCCACAGATACGGCGCAGTGATTCGCCGCAATACTACAGTGCGCTCGAGCGAGCTTGTTCCACAGATACGGCGCAGTGATTCGCCGCAAGAACCAGGATGCCACAGGGGGAATCATCGGCGGCATCATTGGCGGGACCCCCCCCGCCACAGCAGCGCAGTGACACCATGTCTGAGGCGACGATTTCCCAACTGGCCATCGAAGCTCATTAATGGTGTGGAAACTGTGGGGGAGGGAGACGAACGGGCCGCAGGCAGGAGTGTGGGGCTGCCCGTGTTCTGGATTTGTGTGGTGGGCACTGCCTGGGTTGGCCAGGACACGGTGCGATGCCCTTCTGCGGCGCTCCCCCTACCTGACGCTGCTTCCCTTGTGCCGTGTCTCGGCGCCGTGGTCAAACCGCCCTTCATGCTATATGGGAGGCGCCGGCGCGTACCATATAGCATGAAGGGCGGTTTGACCACAGCGCGTACCATATAGCATGAAGGGCGGTTAACCACTGCGCGTACCCATAGCATGAAGGGCGGTTTGACCACGGCGCGTACCATATAGCATGAAGGGCGGTTTGACCACAGCTGCACTATATAGCATGAAGGGCGGTTGACCACTGCGAGTACCATATAGCATGAAGGGCGGTTTGACCACTGCGCGTACCATATAGCATCAAAGGCGGTTAACCACTGCGCGTACCATATAGCATAAAGGGCGGTTTGACCACGGCGCGTACCATATAGCATCAAAGGGCGGTTCGACCACGGCGGCAGCGGCGGCCAGCATGCAACCAGCCCAAAGCATTTATGGTGAATGAATGATGATGGCTGCGTCGGGCTCCTTGATGCATTGTGCGCTCTGCGCGGTAAATCTAAGGGACAGCCTCCATCGAGTGGGGCCTCTGGCGTCGTGCTCCCCGCGGCGCGTTGTGAAGCGGCTTACAAGGATCCGCACATTACAACCATGCAGTATGATTTATTGTTTGCTGCTTGACGAATCACTGAACAGAATTGACCATGGCTTTGTGAGTGTGTAACGGGAGCCGACCACAGGGTCGAGACACCATCATTGGAGCTCTAATTGGCATTACCACCCTGTACCTGTTTATTGGTAAGCTCCCCGCCATTCTCTTGACCTTATGGCCACCCCTGTAAGCTCCCTGCCACCCTCTTGACCTTATGGCCACCCCTGTAAGCTCCCGCCACCCTCTTGACCTTATGGCCACCCCTGTAACCTCCCAGCCACCCTCTTGACCTTATGGCCACCCCTGTAAGCTCCCGCCACCCTCTTGACCTTATGGCCACCCCTGTAACCTTCCCGCCACCCTCTTGACCTTATGGCCACCCCTGTAACCTCCCAGCCACCCTCTTAGATTCCCTGCTATCCTCTTGACCTCCCTGCCACCCTCTTAAGCCCCTCGCAACTCTACTTTTATTTCTAAAGCTCCTACCACCCTCTTCACCAGGTGCACCATTCCATGTTCCAATGTGCGAGCTCCTTGTGTGCGCGCGCTGTGCATCTCTCACTGCCGCCAATCACCTCTTGCCAACGCGTGTGATCGGATGGGGGAGGAGCATCGGTGGTTGACAGGGATCACCGTGCTGGCGGATGTGAGTGTGCGCCGCCAGCAGTACAAGCAGGACTTCCATGTTCCTTTGTATGGGTGCGTTCAACGTGATCGGCGGACTGTTGGCCGCCGCGATGTTCTCGCAATGCAGGATGATATGATAGGATGTGACTATGTATATATAGAACGTTGTGTTCATATATATATATATATATATATGTTGGCAACATATATGTGTGGTGCCATTCTGGTGGGCACTGCCTCTTGGAGAGCTCGGTGGATTCGTCTGCCTTTGCTGCAAGGAGAGGCAGAGGGTGGTGAAGTCCACGTTCTGTGTTTTCCCTTGATTTTTGTGGGGAGCACTTAGGTGCCGGCATGTTTTCATTTTTTAACATGGAGTGTCCATGCTGTGTGGTGTGACTGCATTCATGGCATAACCATGGACCAACGGGTCCCATCCATCGACCGTGAGCCACTGGGGGGCATGGCAGCAGGGTCCGCTTACTTCATAACCCTGGGACCATTGTCGGGCGATGATCGGTCACATCGTATCATCTTTCCATGCTGCGTTGCATCTGGGTTGGGAACATGTGTGAGTTGGTGGTATCTTGTCACGGCCCCGCCCTGCTCCTGATTTGCTTCTCACATCCACTGGGATGATGGTGGGCTGGTTTTTGTCGGCTGAGCTCATGCCATTCAGTGTGTGTGTTTGTGCTTATCCTTGGACCGACTCCTTTGGCACACCGTAGCCGCAGAAGACCGGCTGCACTATGTACCCACGCCGGGGATCAAAGGATTCAGCACACACTTCGGGACACTTATCCATCGGGACACTTGTCACGGCCCCGCCTCTCCCTCCCCCTTACCTGAATGATGCTTCCGAATAAAAATTCCCTATGCGGCCCGTGCAGCGAGGCACAAAAATATCCATCGGGTAGATTCCATTTGTCTGATGTACAGCTGTAAAGTTGCGTGTGGTAGCTCTTCTTGCTCCCTCCCGTTCTCCCGCACTCACCCCCTCCCCCCACCAGTCTCTCCCCTGGCTCTCTCCCCCTGACCTGAATGATGCCTCCCATCACAAATTCCTCGTGCGGCCCGTGCGAGAGAGGCAGAAAAAGTCCGGTGGGTCGGGTAGATTCCATTTGTCATCGAGTGCAGCTGGCAAGTTCTTGAATGCTTCTCAAATCCACTGGGATGATGGCAGGCTGACTTTTGTCGGCAGCCCTCATGCTGTTCAGTGTGGGGCAATGCGTCACAGCTCTGCCCTGCTCGTGCATCCTTCTCGTAGCCACCCGGGTGGTGGTGGCTTCAGTTGGCTGGTCTCATGCCGCTCAAGGGGGGTGGGGGGGGGGATCTACAGGAAGGCCGAGCTCTGCCTCGCGGAGGTCGCAGTGGGAGCGCTCGAGACCTTCATCTGCATCTTCCTGTCCTACTCTGTGTTCTGCCACCTGTCCGGGCTGCGCATCGGGCCGGAATATGTGCCGTTCGGCCTCCTCACGTGCATGATCATGGGCGCCGTGTCATGGGCACTAGCGTGGAACTTCTTCTGGATGTTCGGTACCGTGCCCGGCACGCCGCGCCTGTCCGTTGGGCGGTGTCCCCCCTGCCTGATGTTGACTCCGTACTTGTACCCGGTGTGTTTTGAGCGAATGTCTGACAGCCGATGTTGACTCCGTACTTGTACTCGGTGTGTTCTGAGTGAATGTCTGACAGCTGATGTTGACTCCGTACTTGTACCCGGTGTGTTCTGAGTGAATGTCTGACAGCTGATGTTGACTACGTACTTGTACCCGGTGTGTTTTGAGCGAATGTCTGACAGCTGATGTTGACTACGTACTTGTACCCGGTGTGTTTTGAGCGAATGTCTGACAGCTGATGTTGACTACGTACTTGTACCCGGTGTTCTGAGTGAATGTCTGACAGCTGATGTTGACTACGTACTTGTACCCGGTGTGTTCTGAGCAAATGTCTGACAGCTGATGCGCGTGCCGCTCTTCTCCCCTCGTTGCGCCCATTTGGTGCAGATGGCGTAATGACGGTGCAGACGGGCAATGCCGCCTTCATCGCCATCATGCTGGCATACGGGGGTCTGTACAGTAGCACTGACAACCTGCCCGTGAGCATCTCCTGGATCAAGGTGTGGATCATCACTACAATCCCCGCCATTCCTATCCCGTATAACCTGCCCGCCACACTCTCTATAAGGTGCACCCTTTTGTTATATTTGTTTCGGGGTCGGAGATCGCCGATGTCTGATCCGGTGTTTGTGCTGAACATGCGCTGACCAGGCGGGGCAAGCGGCGGAGCTGCGGGCACCAGGATGTGAATCCATATTACTACTTGTTTAGCGCACTGGTGCAGAATCAGTTTCTGGAAGAGGAGGGCAAGCTCGCGGTGTACTTCGTTCACAGCAAGGTGCTGCCTTCTCCGTCTCACTCCGCGAGCTGGCTGCGCCTGCGTGCCGGGCGCCGAGCTAAGCGATCCTCCATCTGTTCTCCATCGGTGCACGTCGCGGGGTAGGCCTATGGGACTCGACGTGATGGCGGCTTGCGTGGAGGCACCGAGCAGACCGCAGCTGGACGCGCGGTGATGCCACGCAGCTCGCAGGAGGCGTGTGCATCTGTGCAGACCTTCGGCCACTGGGAGATTCTAGAGTGTCACTGATTTTCATACTTGACGTGACCTCTTTTCTATATACTCCTTCCAAATCATCCGAAGTCGGACATTCCATTTTTGAGCGTTGCCGTCGGCATTGCACTGGTCAGGCTGGGTAGTATTTCGTAGTTTCATTTTTATTTTTTGGGATACCCCATGTTTGAAAGGGTCCATGGAGCCAATGCAGAGCACTGCCTAAGTCACTAGAAGGGTGAATCTCGGGGACGGGGACGGGGCGAGCACATAGGGTATGGGGGGTGTATGTAGGCCCCCCTCTAGCCAGCCATTCACCTGTGATTTAAATTTGGATATGTGGATGCATGCATGTTGTGAATCCTCCCTACCGTCCATATATCACTGGATCACCCTTGGAATAAGGAATCCAATGACATGTATGACTTGCGGGGTAAATCTCGGGGACGAGGACGGGGCAAGTGCATAGGGTATGGGGGCGTCTGCGCGGTGTCTGCATAGGGTAAGACGCCAGCATCAGACCGGATATCAGGAAAGTCACGAGCTGGTCGAGCGCGCGCAGAGTGTCATACAGCGCATAGAAGTGTGACCAGGCCGTGCGCCGCATCTCTCTGCTTGCGCGGGGCTTTCCAACCGCTGCCTAAAAAAAGAAAAAAAGATTCAGCAATCCGAGATTGGTTGCCAGGGCTAAGAAGCAAAGCCTCGGGGAGCCTGCGCCCTTAGATTGCTCCCAAAGATGTTTGCCGCGCCAGCTGGCAGCGCCACAATGCCCCACGAGTATGGATACGGCTGTGAGGGCAGCTGTTTGGGAATTGATCGGAAAGTCTGACGTAGTTTGTTACCCCGTGCTCTCTCCCACCCCCTCGGATGTGGGGAACAACTGTGCGGTACGCCACTTGCTCGCCTATTCCAGTGGACGTGCATCGGCATGTCCCTGCTCCTATTGGTCTTCCTGCACGCAACCGCCTTCTTCTTCTGCTACATCGAGGTGCCGCGCTGCTCCGCCAGCCCCTCTCTGCACTCTGCACTCCACTGTATGCCTGTAGCTTGATTGGCACGGGGCACGGGGCACATGCATGTGAACGCCGGAACGTTTTTCACTGGCGTCACGCCATCATCGGGATAGCGAGCGCTCTAGTGCAAAATCTGCATCAGCAACTGCGGGGTGCGGGCGCGTCAAAGTGTTAAGCCAGAACCATACGTTTCTTATCTTTGTTTCCTTATGGAATACAAAAATTAGTTATGAGTCCAGTGCTAACACGGTTTTGGCTTGACACTCGACGAGTCCTCAACCTTTGTGGTGATCTGTCATCAGAGTCGAAGGAGGTGAATGTAATTGCCGGTGATTGAGGGGGACGGTTGCATGCCACTCTTTGGGCTTCGCCGGCATTTTTCTCACATGACAATCGCCCGAATTTCGGAAACTGACGGGGTGTTGTGTTTGTCCAACCTGCCCCCACTCCTCGGCCTCGTCTCGCGGGTTCTGGCGACTGTCCATCGATGCCCACGGATGTCTTCGCTGTCAACCGCTATGCGCGCGTGATCGATGCCAGCTGTACAGGCTTGATTTTGCTGGGCTCGTGGTGAGGCCCTGCATCTGACACACGCTCCACGCGCCTGTGCGGAGGACATCCGCATTCCTGCTATAGCTCGCTACGCGTACCACACGGCTGACTGGCCGAGGGCATTGGTTTGCTATATCAGAGGTAGTTTGCTACCCATGAGTTCGAGGTTTGTTTTCTCATTTAATCTTCACCTAGAGTATTAAGTCCTCAGCGATCTAGCCTTTTAGAAGAATGATCCACCATCCAAATTTCAGCATTTCATCAATACGTTGTGTTCTATTTATAGACTTTGAGCTTTCCCCCCAGGGGCACTTCACAGGCGGAAAAAGTATTCCCCTGTAATCTGGTAATTTTGCGCGAGTGCCGTGGCAATCCCTCGTCAGCGGAGGCCACTGCGGGCGAAGACTGCGGTGATGGCACCTGAGGGAAGTTATGAAAGGAAGAGGGCTCCTCACTTCTACATGAGCTGCATGCGCTCATCGCACACTTCGTCGGTCCGTGCAGCCCTTCGCTGCCGGCGGGTTTGCCGCGCGCTGTTTACCGCGCAAACCTCCGCCCGCAGCCCACTGAGAGATGAGGGCATGCGCGCCGCCCCGCTGGAGCAAGTGGGCTGCGAGCTCTCCGCGCCATCGAGAGGTCTCCTGCGAGGACGATCCACCACTGAATCCTCGTGGGAGGGTGCTGCGGGTCGAGGACATTCCAGAGCACGTGGCAGCGGGCTCAGAAGATGCCCAAGGCAAAGTTTGGAGAGGAGGTGCGTGGAAGCAGCACTTTTTGTTGACCCTCTCTGCCTCGCAATCCTCGGCGCTCTCGCCTGTGACAGGCCCCGCCCCTTTGAGAATGGCCGTAGCAGAAAGGGCAAACTGGTGAACGGGCGAGTAGACAGTGCGCAGCGCCGCCGCGGTGTTATGCCGGCGGCGAGTCTGCGCGGCCTGTGCAAATCCCACGGAGCTATCCCAGAAAGCGGCTGAGGAGGGTAACGTTGCAGCGCTCGCATGCACTGCGAGCTGCGCCGCGAACCCGCGTCACGGCCCTGCGCCGGCTAGTTTGAGCGAGGGCAGGTTCTGGCGAGCGATGGGGCCGCAGCCGGGGGAGCCGGCAGCCGGCAGCCGGCTAGTTGCGGCGAGCGATGGGCCCGCAGCCGGGGGAGGGAGGTGGGCAGGGGAGCCACCAAGAGCACAAGTACCTGCTTCTGCCAAGCGAAGATAGGAGGGAGGCCGCGCCCCCGAGCGCAGGGGCATCTGCAGGGGCGGATGCTCCAGCACTGGTGGACCGGCTCGGCAGCGCGCGGCCTCTGCAGCCTCACGACTGTCCGTGCATCACCTTCCACAGGCTCAGCTACTCCGTGGACCTCCCGGCAAGCGGTGCGCTCCACGTCATCCCGCCCCTCATTCGGTGCCTCCGCCAGCCCGGCCAGAGCCTCCGCCAGAGCCAGCCCGGCCAGAGCCTCCGCCAGAGCCAGCCCGGCCGGAGCCTCCAGAGCCAGCCCGGCCAGAGCCTCCGCCAGAGCCAGCCCGGCCAGAGCCTCCGCCAGAGCCAACCCGGCCAGAGCCTCCGCCAGAGCCAGCCCGGCCAGAGCCTCCGCCCGGCCAGAGCCTCCGCCAGAGCCAACCCGGCCAGAGCCTCCACCAGAGCCAGCCTGGCCAGAGCCTCCGCCAGAGCCAGCCCGGCCAGAGCCTCCTCTCCGCACTGCACTATTCTGCCCCACGGCTCTCTCATCGGCTCGGTGCGCTGCCACGTGGGAGGCAGCCTGACCACGGGTTGGGACTGTCGCTGGCAGCGTACTGCGAATTCGCGGGACAAGCGTATCCTCTGTCTCCTGCTTCACCCTTCCCCCTTCCCCATCCTGCCTCACCTCCCCCCTTCCCCCACGCATCCCCCCTTCCCCCACCTGATGGCGCTGGCATGCATACATTGCAACAGGGGAGAGTTCGTCGATGCCCCTAGGGCCCCTCGCCCAAGGGCGCCCGCACTCAAAGGCCCCTCGCCCAAGGGCCCCTGCATTTAAAGGCCCCTCGCCCAAGGGCCCTGGGATGGAAGCACGGCATTGCAATGCAGTGGGGCAGACAGCGGCGGGGAGTCGTGCGTGGCCAGGGAGCTCATGCGTGGAGCGCGTGAAGGGCTGGGTTGCGGCGCGCCCTTACGTGGAGGAGGGAATCCAGCTGACTGGCTTGACTGAAACCGACAAATCTGGAGCGCAAATGGACCCCCCGATGAAGGTGCGCCCATGCAGAGGCCGTACCCCGCCCCTCTTTGGATCTTCGCATGTGCGATTTCGCAACACGCCCGTCGCCCCCCTTGTGCTCACCTTGACAGGCGGAGAAAAGTAAGGGAGCAGGTGACGTGGCGTGCAAACTGCGAGGGAGCGGGCGATGGTGGCGTGCGAACTGCGCGGGAGCAGGTGACGTGGCGTGCGATCTGCGCGGGAGCAGGTGCTGCTGCATAATGTGAGCGCAACGATTCAGCCCTCGTCTCTATGCGCGCTGCTGGGGCCCTCCGGCTCAGGTGCATCACCCCCCTGGCGGCCTACATGCTCTGTGGCGGCTCGCGGAGCCTCTGCGTGAGCCCGCGGGCGAGTCTGTAAGGCCTTCATGCGCAGAGCCGCAGTAGGCGTGGTAACGATCATAACAGCCCGGGCAACTCTTCTCCACAAACACATATCGCGTTGGGTTACTATAGTAGCGACAAGCTGTACCCAACGCGCATTCTTCTTTCTCCGACCTGGTCATTGCTTGTAAGCTGTTTAAGCTATTCAAAACAGTAATTCCCAATTAACGGTCCCCTGTTGCCCCCTATACTCGTGGATACCTTCCTCAAAATACCACTCAACAGTTGTGCGATTGATACCCTCTGCGCGCGGCTGTGATTGGTGGATACCTTCCTCAAAATACCACTCAACAGTTGCGCGATTGATACCCTCTGCGTGCGGCTGTGATTGGTGG
>LGRX02025050.1:0-36997 GCA_001247695.2 Cymbomonas tetramitiformis | reverse complement strand
GTAAATCCTGGCAAAATACAGAAGGTACTTAAGGAATACAGTTGTATTTAATAAGGATACTCCCCCTGTACACGCTTCCCATGTAGTTGTGTTGGAGTCTGACGTGGGCCCAAGAAGGATTATTCTGAAGGGCAAGGCCAAACAGCCATGGTTAGCTGTGAGCCTAGCACGAGTGCAGCATTAGGGAGAACACCACTGGGGAGCACAGAAGAGGGCTGATATGGGCACTGTGAGTGGGCTGAAGCAGCTGCTGGATTCTATAATGCCCGGGAGCTGGCATGAAGGGCATCTCACACGACTTAGCAGAAAATGTGCGAAGCAGAAGGCGAGATCGAGGAGCCTCAGATCAGAAGAAGGGGTTCCTGCAATGAGCAAGGAAGTGCGAGAGGCAAGAGGCGAGGTGCAGAAGCTGAAGCGATCGCAAGTCAAAGAAGAAGCCAGTTTGTTGGACTGGGAACTGGAGCTGGTAATGACGGTGCCGGCTGAAGTCAAGAGACTCTCAGTGGAAGTAGACTGGTCGGGAATGCAGAGAGTGTGGGACCCATGGGCAGGTACTGGAGTAATCGGCAAGATCTTGCAAGCAGCGAACCCACATCTCTCTGTCTTGAATAACGACTGGAACGTTCATCTGGGTTGGAAAGAAGCTAGGGACGCCTTACAGCCTGGCAACTATCAGCTGTGGAGGAAGCAGTCTGGAGTGTGTGACGCTGTAGTTACTTCCCCGTGGTTTGCTGTATTGGACATTGCGTTTCCACTGGCAGTCTTGGCAAGCCGGGTGGTGGCCTGTGTTCATGTGCCATCACATTACATGACGGATATGACAGAGCCAAGGGCAAAATACTTCAGGGAACTATGTCATGCTGGCAGAGTTCACGCTATTGGGCATCTAGAGCATGGTCCTATAGGCCGCAGGTGTATGTGGGTGATGGTGTTCAAGAACCCCATGATACGTGCAAAGATGTTGAGTAAAGGAGAACAGCAGGGAGCGTGGGATGTACACTGTCAGCATTGGCAGATTTGCAAACAATGTGGACTTAACAGATTGCGCAGAGGCTGTAGATGATGCCTAGAGCGTACTTTGCCTGACTTTCAAGCAAAGAGGGGGGAGTTAGGGAGTTACGCACTCGTATACAGCCTCTTCAAAAGTTTTTCGAAATATTGGACTTGCAAGTGTAGCACGCCTGCAGTGTATAGGACAGAGTTCGAGAGACATAAACCGTGTATGATAAGCAAAGCAGCAGTTTCGACTGTCATATGTGCAGTGATTGCGACAGCTATCACGACCAGTGCTCTCTCGACTGTCACTTGCGCGACCCGAGTTCGACTGGGTGACGTGACAGCTTTTTGACAGAGGAGTGACAGCGGTGTTGGTTATGACGCGACCTTGGCTGTTTTCGAGGAGAACTGGCAAAGATACGAAGAGCAGAAGGAGGAGAATCAGCTCGGGGCTGAGCCGTTGGTTTGACAGAGATACCGTAAGTGACACGCAGCAGTGTGATTGGAGAAAAGAAGAGGTATCGAGAAATGAGGGGACGTTGCAAGATAAGTAACGCAGGCGGCAGTAGGGGACTTTTGGAGGCTCATTATTGTTTTGCCCTTGGCAGGCCAAAAGCGTGGCTACAATGCATTTGCGAAGACAGAAGTACTCTCAGTGTATTTATTACAAAGAATATATTTGTGCACTTAAAAAGTATTGAGGAGCCTTGCCGGTGTCCTTGAAGTATTGCGTTGTGCGTTGCAGTGCAGTCGTGAAAGTAGAACCACTTTCGAACTCTTTTTCAAGTTAGGGAGTTACGCACTCATATACAGCCTCTTGAAAAGTTTTTCGAAATATTGGACGTGCAAGTGTAGCACGCCTGCAGTGTATAGGACAGAGTTCGAGAGACATAAACCGTGTAATAAGTAGAGCAGCAGTTTCGACTGTCATCTGTGCAGTGATTGCGATAGACGATTTATGTCGGTGCTGGTCTATAAGAATCTGCTGTTGCGAGCAAAGATGTTACGTGGCGAAGAAGCCACTGGTGTTGGTATGTTTACTTTCAGTATGGGAAGGTTTGCTGTGGATGACAGTACAACGGAAGGTGTTGAACAAGGGCAAGCTCCTATTTAAGTCTGTGCTGCTGCCAGCAGCTACAGATGGGGGATGTTGGAAATAAGAGCTTGTACGAGAGACCTGTGCATTGTGTTAAAAACTTTAAACTTTTCACAAATATATCTGGCCGTGGAGTTCCAGTGTTGCAGTAGGGCTTGTCAGAGTTTGCCTTGCTATGGAGTTCAGGCAGTACAGTGAGAATTGTAGTTGTGCTCGTTGGACGCGGTGTGGGTTGCGAAATACCACGCCGTGCACGGTTTCGCGACACATGGCTTCCAACACAGCACTACCCCCCCTTTAATAAACTGGACTCTCATGGTCAAAATCCTTGACTATTGAATAAGTACGATTTGACGTTGGCAAATATGTCCTTTGAGCTTTGTAACGATGCATTCCTTGATGCAAACTTCAAAGCTACCATCAAAACACGCGGACATGACCTGGATACACTCATCTGCCCTAAATAAGCTTCCACCCTGCAACACACACATACACACACACATATATACATATATTCGCCTCATCATATACGTTGGTATAATTAAATAGCCCAACTCACGAGGCCATCATCAGGCAGTCGTCGTGCCCCCGCGGTAAAAACCGGGTCGGTTCAAACTACAAGTGACGGGCTGTCGGTGGCGCCTGTCTATGGACCTAAGCGGATCTGGTGACACAGCCGAGGCCTGAACCAAGACGACTCTCGTGAGGGCTGTCGGACACCAAATCCTAAATCCCGTGGGCACGACACACTGACGGTGGCAACATTTCCTCACTGCTGTCTCTCGCGCTAGCGGGCATTAAAATGTTGTAAAAGTAGACTAGTTCCATTGGTGAAATTGGCATCGGTAAGATCGAATTTCTGAGCGCATGTCTCCCTCTTTCGGTTCCAATTATGAAGGTGTATGGCAGAAACTGCTGATTTTCTGGACAGTCAAATCGATCATGCGGAGTGGCACAGAGTGAGGAAGCCAAATTACCACGTATGCAAGCCATGCTAGATTGTTGCAACCCTGCCGAGTAGATAATTGCTCCCCTCTGGTGCACGATCCTGCGTGGTCCTCGCCGGTTGTCGTTCGTTCTATGCAGGTCTCATGGAGTTCATATGACACAATGGGAAACTCCTAGGGAAATCGGTGACGATGAGGGGGGACGATTTCCACCAATATTGCCTGTACTGGGGTAGCAATCGTATACGTACGATATGGGATTCATGCATCTGTATTGCATTTCACCGTCCAGTGATCTGAGGACATTACAAGTACCAAATTCACACCAGATTCCCAGATATGATATCCCATTCAGATGCCATTCGGGTCCTGGATGGGTTCGGTATCGAAGCAAGTCATATCAATATTGTACGCATACACGATCCGCATGCATTCTGCAGTGTGCTAGGTTTTAAAACCATGCATGAATATGGTGTACCGAAATGAAATACAACAATCTATGTAATAATGTTACGAAACTCTTATAGCTCCTGCCTGCCAAATCATGAAAATTGTCAGTCAATCCATCAAAGATATGGAGACTGGATTCATTGGTGTGTATGGATCATCACGCATGATGCAGTTTTGTAACCGAGCTTTTTGTGCATATGTAGGTCAGATTTCGAACTTGCCATGGCACTATGATGCGAATCATCTTGGTCAATCCAATCCCTTGCAAGGATAAGATATCAAATGTATGAGTCATAACGGCCGTTGTTATCCTATGCATTTTTATGCTACTTACTCGATCCCAATCGCAAAAACGACATAGCTCAGTTCCGATGGTTGGACTGGCAACATGTGAGATGAGATGTAACCGACAAATCGGCAGAACCGCAAGACTCGGATAGGCAAACCGGGTTGGGATATATGAGTTTGCACAGTCCCCTATGCTAGCTTGCATGCTCAGTCAGGGACCATGAGCTTGGACATAAAATCAGCAGCACGAAAAACCAAACAGTAGGTTGGTACGCACGTTGAAATGTAGCTCGGGATTGTGAACAGGGTTGTGGCAGAGCTCAAGTATAGTCCTTCCGGTGTGGAACAACAAAAAGTCTCATCAGCTAACTCAGGACTGAGCAAGACACGCTTTGAGCGTGAGCGTTCTGTTCCCCACTTGCCAACGCAACCACGTGATTCACTTTCTGGGGCATCACATGAGAACAACGGATGATCAGGGTTTCATGTCTTCGGGGTCGGTCAGAACTTATTTCCGCACGCACTTGATGAGTTCACCTGAGGGCTCTCCGTCCGCCTAAAATAGAACGCTGCTTTCGGGCTGAATGCCCTTGGAAAAATCTTCAACAGACTCAACGACCTTGTGCATAGTCCGCCAAACATTCTATCTCGGTGAATGCAAGGTGAGAGAGATTAAAAGCGGTATATTTATTGAAGGTTGTGACATGTTCGCGGCTGCCTAAGTTGGAGATCAACCTTACCTACCTACCTACTTGTTCTTCTCGTCAGAATCCTCATCATTATCATTCTCTTTATCCTCTGCATCAGCTGCTTCTAACCAGGTGTCCCCATCGCCTTCCCGCCTTCCCATAAGAGCCTCGAGAGCGGCAGTGTCTGCTTCACTAAGTGTCTTGATTCGAAGCGTCTCATAATCTTCACTAGTAGCACCAAAAATCTCCAGAATTTCAAGCTGAAGCTCATCTCTGCCGCCGGAGGGCAACAACTCTTCCATGTCAGAAAAGTACATCAATTTGGAGAAGAGAGCTCGGCCGCCGGCCTTCTTCAGAAGCCCCTCTGCCGTCATACCGGTTGGACTGATCATCAGAATTCCGGTACGTTCAAAACCTCGCTTCGCAGATTCCCGAAGAACTTCCTTTATCTGTTCGTCAGTTAGTCCGCATGCGGCACGGAGGACGAGCACATCCGACACGGCATCTGGATCGAACGGCCTCTGATCCAAAAGATACCGAAGGTATTTCCGGAAGACTAGGTCAGGCGAGAAGCCGGTTGTTCTGCTTAGTTTTCGCAACTCGCCAGGATTTAGGCTTGTGCGTTTAGAAGGCAAAAATGCGTCCAGCGTATCAACAATCAGACGATTCTTGCTCACCGTGCGCTTACGCTTTGCACGAGGTGTGGTATACTTTTTGTAAACTTGGAAGCAAGACCACAAGAACGTCGTGGCCAAAAGCCCACCAGCAAATATCAGTCCATTTTTCAATACGGGGGTGTTTTGTACGAGCGTGGGAACTTGTTGCGCTACAGATTTCACAGTGATCGGCTCTCTTTCCACCACTTCCTCCACTTCCACCTCTTCTTCGACTTCTTCCCATTCCTCCTCGTCATCGTCGTCATCCTTTCCATTTTCTGCTAATTGCACGATTTGATTCCCTCCGGAAAGAGAGACTATTCCAGGAGCACACCTCGCGCTAACTGAACGTTGACGCCTTTGGGTAGTTGAAGCAAGAGAGTTATGCGCATACCGACAACTCCTTACTGTCCGCCCTCGACAGGTTGTTCTGATCTTAGGAGCAGAACCTTTGTTTTGTAAAAGGGTTGCGCTCGAGGTCGTCATTCGAATACCCTTACTAATGTATGCAGTCTGCATGCTTATGCGTGTCGAAGCCGCCGATTCCACACCTCTGAACGATTTGTTTTCGTCTATGGTTTGCTTTTAGCGTTTAGGTTTACATCATTATATCCATATTGTACATTTCATACTTGTATTCAATATGGATTATGATGTGTCAAATTATCATTTGTTTTCAGACATATCCTGATTTGGATGGGTATCGGAATGTATGCAGTTTCTAGAAACGTGGCATCGATCTGCCGGCCATCTCATCCATCACACGAGGTCCGCAGAAACCTAAACGCTAAATATTGATGTATCCGTTGTATCATCAATCAGTTTATATCGTGTCAAATGTCAATTTATACAACACAAGTAAGAAGTATACATTAACCTCTGCTCCTTATGATTTGGAACCGGGCCAAATTACTTTACCTTACCTACCACCGTATGGGATAATACGGTCAGATAAAATTTTCTCGGATGAAAATTTCCTCGCGGCTATCGATATAAATTGGGGTGCGTCATGCTGAAATCCGATCTCAAAAGTGAATTTGGACATCGGACGGCTCCGGATATCACGGTCAAAGTTGCCCAGTGTTGGTCAACGGAAGGTGTCTCATTGGCCAGATGGGTTAAATTTTTACATGATTGTTGCTTTTGCGATCTATTGCGCCAATTGAGCTCTTGAGCACATATCCGTACATGCTTCACTTGGGTAAGTGAAGCATCGATCCAACTTTGTGTTGGTGCACTCAAGGCGAAAAAGGCTCAATCCGCGAGCATCTTCAATAGGGTAGAGCTCGTTAGAAGTTTGTGACCGTTTGCGACGTTACTTTGTGAGTGTAAAATTGTTGTGTTTCGTGTTGTTATGCACGGAAACACAGCCTACATAGTTATTCAGGTGTTTGTGATACCCGTGGGGTATCACACGCACACTTTGATGCGGTTTCGGACATGCACTCACGATTCCGCAACTCACCGGCGTGCGGGATAGTGAATGCGATTTAATGTTGGAAACAGTACAGCAGCCACGGGGAGAACGCGCCCGGCGAGATAGAACGAACTGAATAATAGATAACATAAGGGAAATATAATAAAACATTTACGCTAGTAAAAGGGGACAAAGTCCTGAGAGTGCGGTATCCCTGCAAAGCAGGCTAGTGAAAACACCAGGGGCTACTCCCTCTGCTATAGCGCGCCCACAGAGGGGCTCAACCCACTTTTCAGCAGGGTGACATCTAGAGAAAAAGCTAGGTGCAAAGCAAAAAACTCTAGAAGATGGAGAAGCAGCCATGGCCGGGTGAGTGGAGGGGGGGCTGTATCTGAGCGGTGGGGAGGGAAGTCGAAGAATTAAGGGGGTATTTGGAGACGTTGAGGAAGGGGGTCGTGGTGGGCGGGGAGAGGGGGGGGTGGTGGGGGAGGGGGAGGGGGGAGGGCCCCTCCCCTAGGGGACAGAGAACCATCTTTTATTGCAAGACTTTTGAAAATTATTGTAGGAGGGTTTGAAGGAAGTCGTTTGATTGTTGCACCGCTTCTGTTTCTGTCATGGTCTCACTGCCCAGGATGTCAACTGTATGCGGGTCAGTGTTCAAGGTGGTGGTGGTGTTTAACAGAAACACGTCTCGCCTATTTTTGGTGTGTTGTCTACAGATTCTTGAAAGTTTTTTAAGGAGAGGTTTAATCTTGCCACGGGAAACACCTATCGTGTTGAGGACAGTACCAAAAAGAGGAGGGAGGTACCCCATGAGTGTAAGTACTTTGGGCCATTTCACGGTGCTTATGAAGGGCTTGGAATTTGCATTGGTGATTGTCGTGGCATGGTGACCACCATAATAATGCTCAGCACCATTCTGATGATAGGGGGGGTCTTGAGTGGGCCATGGGCACAGCGAAGAAGGAAGTACTTTGTCACTTTCGTTCAGAACTTCATTCCAAATATCAGGGCCGACTCCGGTGTATTCTAGCCTCTTCTCCGTGACTCTGGACTTAGGAAGGACATTGAGGAACCATCTGGCAATCTTTTTCTGTGTAGGCCTCCAATCAAAGGCTGATTGAGTATCACTGGGTGCACTGTCTATAGCTATGATAACGACATCCGAAAAATCATCCTTATAGCATCCGCCACCTGGGAGAACGTAGGGGTCATCACCCGTCCAATAACCATGTGGGATAAATGGAATAGTGTTATGTGGGAATCTGAAAACAAGTTTAAAACCTTTATCAAACCATCTTTTTTGGTTTTTGGGAGACAGCGGGAGAATCCATGTTCCTGAAAATCCAGGGACGGTGTTGGCCGCTTTATGTCCCATTTCCAAGGTAGTCATAACCGCCGAAGATTTGCCCTTATCCTTCCCATCAAAGGGGGGATTTCCGTAAACGATTCTGCCAATACCTGTTAACGGGTCCACGTAGGCATCCCAAGCGAGACCATCAAAGCCGATTTTCCCATGATGTCAGAAGGGCCTGAGGGCTTTTTTCATTCTAGTGGTGGGTATGCATCTTCTCGAGTAAATTCTAGGGTGGGCATTTAGTGGGTTGGAGAAAAGTTCACAGCCGTTTTTGTCAAGGTTTCTGTCAGGTAGCACTTCATTTTTGTCGCATGATCTATTATTTTTGTCGCACCATGCGACACAGCAATTATATTCTGGAGCGACAAAAGTGAGTACGGGACTCATTATTGTCGCAGTGCGACAATAATGAGTAGGGGGCTCATTATTGTCGCAGCGACGAAAAGGAGACTGATATTTACGGACAGATAATTTCCGGAAACTTACGGCAGATTCGGGTGTGAGGAAATTATACCCAAGTCTACAAAACTTATACAAAAGATTATGGAGTATACCATATCACAGTTTACGGAAGAAAAGAAACAATTTGACAAGCTAGCATATGCAAATTAACTAACAATTGGCAGGGAAATGTGCTCACGTTAGCACAGCATGCACTATTTTCTACTCTACTTTAATTACATAACTATGCTTATACATCTTGTGTATAAATGTGCAGTGCATACTGTTATTGAGTCAGGTACAAACAAAACAAATCCTATAAAAGATTGACTTCTAAGTTCTAAAATCTAAAGGCTAAGCAGGTTGCTGGATACAGCAACATGCAATTCGCCAGGGATAAAGGTAAACCTGAATTACCTGCACACAGCGAATGGGAAAACGTCAGAACGAAGTGAAAAAATATTGCAATCATCACAAAAACACGCAGGCAAATACGCATTGGAAGCCAATAAGCAAAATAATTCAACAGTTATTGAGTCAGGTACAAACAAAACAAATCCTATAAAAGATTGACTTCTAAGTTCTAAAATCTAAAGGCTAAGCAGGTTGCTGGATACAGCAACATGCAATTCGCCAGCGATAAAGGTAAACCTGAATTACCTGCACACAGCGAATGGCGAAAACGTCAGAACGAAGTGAAAAAATATTGCAATCATCACAAAAACACGCAGGCAAATACGCATTGGAAGCCAATAAGCAAAATAATTCAACACTCTTCACATTTTCCACACCGTAACATGCGTCTCGCCAACGAGCATGAGATATTTGAAATACCTGCACACGGTAATCGCAAACAGGTCAGAAATAAAATGAATAACAAAACCAACCGTACACGCAACGACTAACAGCACACATGCGAAACAGGCGTTCAGGAATGCGAAACAGGCGTTCAGGAATGCGAAACAAACGTGCAGGAGTGCGGCGAAACAGGAAAACGTGAAAAGTATCCTGCAAAATTACGGAGGGAAAAGTCAGTGAGAGCAGTGGGGTTCGAACCCACGCTGCACAAACTGTGCAGACATCGCCCTCGAAAAATAAACTCACCACAGGAGAAACAGAACGAATACAAAACAGGAGCTCGAAAACCAAAAGTAAATTCCTGCAAAATATCAGTCAGGGAATGCTTGCGACAACATCAAAACGACGGGCAGCGGCACAGCCCGTCAGCCGGCCGACAAGAATGCCGCCAGCAATACCCGAATGTTGCTGGGGGCGTCACACATATAGCAAAAACGAACGCGACCTGTAGAACAATGAAACACAACTCTGCAAGGATGTTAGGATATACCGGAAATTAGTTAGTATGAAGGGAAAAAATACATGCAGCAGTACAAAGCAGGACACAGCAAAAAACATTGTGAGGTGCGCCGCTAAACGAAAGGGTCAAGAATGAATGTGA
Organism: Cymbomonas tetramitiformis; assembly: GCA_001247695.2. Lineage (NCBI taxonomy): Eukaryota > Viridiplantae > Chlorophyta > Pyramimonadophyceae > Pyramimonadales > Pyramimonadaceae > Cymbomonas > Cymbomonas tetramitiformis. Next base: position 27,201 of record LGRX02025050.1, on the reverse strand, counting down.
GCGTCAACATCGAGATATCTCATATGTGAAATCAGCCAGCCGCGGCCCGCGTGGGTCTCACCGGTGAACCGATTTCGCCATGACATGACATGCGTTGCCATGTCATGTAGTTCCACAGTGGGATTCCATTGTTCCCCTTCTGTCCCATTTTACACCTGTTCTCGACAGGTGTAAAATGGGACAGTAGCAGTAGGGGACGGTGACACAGTATGGTTTCGGGTACTGTATGGCATTCAACTGTGACACTGTAATCTTCGTCGCAAACCCATGCCATGTCAGCATGTCTTCCAGGTGAATTTTTTTTGTCGTGTCGCAAACCCATGCCATGTCAGCATGTTGCGAAAGTCTGGAACCTGTCGCATCGCATTTGTCGCGAGGGAGCCACACTTAAGGGCTTTTTGTGGTGCAGTTTTTTAATTTACCAATATATAAATCGAAACTGATCGCGTCGCTGATTGGCTTATCCATCGTCTGCAAACCATCTCGTTTTTGTCGTGTGATCCCTTTCCCTTGTCGTCCCATATTCATGGTGCCTATCTCAGGCGCTCGCACTTCTTATTGGCGGTTATGGGCGATCAGTCCAAAACATCTCATGTAAAACACCCTGAAATCTGTAGCACGTGCGCCTTCTATAATTATACAAAAAAACGTGCTCCTTGTACGTGCACAGTCAGCTTATGGTATTTCGCGTGTGACCCATATTCATGGAGTTTATCTAATCTCATGGCTCCTCTGACGTGGCGATCAGTCGGAAATCTCTTTTATACGCCATCTGAAATCTGTCGCGCTGATAACTTCTGCATGAATATCCATAATTCGATACTACGCCCAGGAATATTCTATGCGTCTCTGATTGGCGGCAATGCTCCACCGATTTGTATAACTCTCCTGCTTGCCATCTTAAGGTGACCGGTGTGGACTGCAATATAATTATATATGGGCGGTTACTCCCGATCTGACAGGGAAATCACACTGTTTCCGTAAAAAAGGGCCCCAAAGGTGGACAGTTCTGGTAGTATCGTGTGCGTCGATGTCACTTTTTCCAGGAAAACCTGTTTCGCTCCTATAAGGGAAACGCAGGGCCTTGCAGCTTTTTTTTGAAAAAGCTGCGAACCGTCGGTGTATAATGTTGAGTATAATCGGATCTGTTTGCGACACGACAAAAAAAATACACCTCGCGACACAAAAAAGGCGCTTCCTTTCTGTCATCCACCAAAATATCTAAGAGGCTTCTTCTTATTGCGTAGCAGTTTTTAGGGTCTCCCGATTCAAACTTACATGCATTGAGTGCTTCATGAATATCGTGTGCCCTATTCGAGTACTCCGCAAGTGAGCATGGGACTGCTTTGTTGGAAAGGCGGTGCCAAGCCAAAAGTTTCCAAAACTCTTTCTTTTGGACATATTGGAGTTCGGGATATTTAATTGTTCTCGTAACATGGTCAATTTCGGGCTTTGCGGTCACAGCAATGGTATTCTTTTTTGAACTTGATGGACGGTACATGCTAGCTTCCGGGAGAGCGTGTAAGTATAATTCCTCATTCATTTCCTGTCTTAGATCAGCAAGTGGAAAAAGTTTCGATGGTTGTGTTTTGATGTATGTGGTACCTTTTCCAGGGTTTAGTAGTTTAGGCTTTTCTGAGATTTCTTCAGCGATGATTTTCCTTAGTTCGCTATCTTGGGTTGCTCTAAGACTATACAAACTATTATTATGTCCTGGGCATTCAAGTTGGATGTGTTCAAAGGTGCATTTTGTATTCTGTTGGCAGTAGGGGCAGTTTTCAGTCCCGCTTTTCCCCAGTTTAAATAAGCGTGCTGGAGAGGCTTGAAGACCCAGGAGTTCTCTACTTCTAGAAGCGGTGAAAGCTTTAGGTGTTATTTTGGAAATATCTTTGGTGGGGGCGGTGTTATTCTCGTCGAGCATTCTCAGGTACTTCCCTTGGGACTGTAGAGTTCTCCAATTATGATAGTGTGAGAGTCGTTGAATTCTTCTGATGTGACTACGAATATCTCCTAAAATAGGGACCTCAAAAAAGAATAATGAGAAGGGTAGTTCCTCGGCAGGGTCGTAGCGGGAGATGTCTAAACAGCCCCCTCTGAATGAGGCTCTTTTAGCAGTACGGTCCACTCTGTCATGGACTTTGTCATTATTGTGACCCCTAATCCATTTAAGGATGATTTTACTGTGGTCTCCTTCACTGTAAAAGCCAAGTTCTTCTAGCAATAGGCGAACAGCCTGCACATCTCTGCGATTAGCTTCACGTAGTTTGTCCCGAGCACTCATGGACCTGCCATCCTTTGTTACCGCAGATATTGCTGCCATGGAGTCAATGGCATGTACCATTGGAGTAATGGATTTGAGGAGTTTCTCTTTTTGTTCTGTGAGTAGAAATCGCAGTCCCGCAATTTCAGCAGATGTGCTACTCGGGTTTTGGATATCTTCCTTGATAAGGAGCCCCGGTGCGGAGAAAGTTCTTGAGGGGGGGATATTCATCTTCCGTACAAGTGGCATCCCGTTGTCAAAGTTTTTTATGGCATATGCTGCCCCACTGCATGCTGTTTTCTTTCCAGCAAATAGAGAACCATCGCTTGCCATATCATAATCTTCCATTTGTTTGCTCTTTTCGGCGTTGGGGGTGGATTCTTCTTCCGAGTCGCTAGGGCAGCTGTATTCACTTTCTTCCTCCGCAGTTTTGTTTTTCATTCTGGCAATAATGGTTTCATACTGTCTGTCTGAGATGTAATCATAGTGTGAGTTAATATCACTGACTGTAGCAAGGACAGAAGAGGGCGGGTCCATATGGTCATTATATTCGAAAATAGAACCTGCTGGAATTAGGATGCAACCGTCATTGGTGATGCTATATTCAAAGTCGTATTGAAGACTGTTGGTACCTTCGATTCTGACAAAGACATTAGGGTTTATGGCATTGTTACTGTATTCTGTATATTGTATTGACATGGCCTCTAAGTCAATATTGGTAATGTGAATAAGAGAGATGGAATTTCGGTCACCATTTCCTTTCCAATGAAATTCACCCGTGTCGGGGGGTACTATGTTGTCTCTATATTGTTTCTTGACATATCTAGCCTGTGGGTCCAAATCTACAGGGTTTTGAAGCATTTCCTTTTCGATTTCGGTTAGCCATCCAGGGGGTCTATTACCATTCAGTTTGAAAAAGCCTTTACTTTCTTGCCAGTTTTTTAACATTCCACCGCAGGGAGTTAGAAAGGAGCCTGTGTGCTTGAGGTTGTATTTTTGTATTGCGGAGGTAACATTCCTCGACATGTAGAGTTGTCTGGGAAGGGTGGTGATTAATGTGGTTTCACCCGCTTCATTTTCAGGGTAATTTTTAGAGTCGATAGCGTATCCAAGTTTTGCCATAATGTGACCTGTACGCCTAAACCAGTTAAAGCGTTTGTCTTTAGTGTGACTGTAGGTTGCATAGTGTGATAAGGGGAAACCCGAGATGGCATTTTTACCCATTTCGTTGTTCATGTTTTGAATTATTATTTTAAGCCATAGATTGCTGTTTCTACGGTATAGTGAGATGAGGTGGGGATCAGTGATACGGTCCGTGTGGTTGTGTTGCCAATATTCGTGTTCATCCGCAGAACACAGGGTGTTCATAGTTTCGGTAATACACGACGCGGTTACAACATCAAAGACACTATCAATACCGTACCCGCCTTGGCAGACTGCTGTCCAGATTATTTGGTGATTGGTGTCAACTGGGCAGCCCAAATATTTAATTATAAACGAAGCTATCATTTTGTCTAATTCAATTGCGACATTCTTTGAGGAGTTGGCAATTGCTGAGGTAACTTTAAGGGGGTATGCCATCCTCGGAACTACAACCGCATTTATAACATATCTTAGCTGGTGTAGAGTCATGTGTTGCAGTTGGATGGATATTAAGGTAGATTTAAGTCTGTCGATAAGGATTTCCGCCTGTTTGTCCCATTCCCCATTTAGTGCAAACCATACTCCGAGATATCTGTTTACCTCTTTGCTATTGGAGAAATCGAGGAATTCTGGTGACTCAGGGGGTATCCATTTCGAATCAATGGAAGGACTTGAGTCATTTGCATTGGGCTCCAGATGACCCCCTGAGATGAGTAAATCATCGGACAGGTCATATCGCGTTACTGTTTTGCCCTGAGGTTTGATGCGCTTTCTGTAAGTGTATTTGGATTTCTTAACACACCATTGTCTAAGTTGGGCACACCATTGTCTAAGTTGGGCACACTATTGTGACCCTGAACTGACAATGTGTGTGGGCTGCAACCCAAAAACTGCATATTGAATCATAGTGAATTGACATTGGACATTTGACATCATCTGGCATTTGCCACATTCAAAAACGTCAGGCATATTGCCGGTATGACGTAGAGAGAATCGGTGTTCATATTGACATTGTTATAATTGTTCATTTTCACATAACATAATGATTGAATAGCATTCTCCATCACCATCTGATTGGTTTGATACGCCTCTTTTTAAAGGGGGAGGAAGGAGTATAGATTCATTCATTCTTCATACAGCTGCCACAAAAGCTGCCACAAATTGATTTACATCATTTTGATTTTACATCATTGTGATTTTGCTTGGAAGATTAAAAATCTTATGAAAAGTTCCAGCATCTGTGTATAGCAGTCATAAAGTTTGATGACACGGTACATGATGCCGATTGAAGCATTAAATAAAGTCTTTATTTGACTTACTGACACAAGAAATTCATTATGAAGAAATCATAGATGCATATTTCTCCGGCTCTATCATATTATATGAAGGGCACTGACATAGGAGAACGATGGTTTTTTAAATGTGAATAAGCTATATTGTAAGCTTACGACCATCACTGTGACGTCAACAGCCTGGAAATGACAGCCTGACTAGTTTGTACAGTCAGGTGTCATATCCCGTGTGTCATTCTCGGTGTACAGCTAGTGACCTAGACTCAGTATTTATGTCCATCTATACGAGTCCAGTGATCCGTTTGTTCCGTCGGCTCTCGGGTCCCCAATGCCTTGACTTGCTGTTTCTAGCACATCCCTAACATTTTACCCTGCATCAAATTGATATGACAGGAGCGGGAATTGATCCTTCCTTGCTGAGGTGTAGTGAGCCTTGTACAAATCATACCCTTGCACAGATACGCACACATGCGAGATATCATATTTGTGGATAAATAAAAACTGCTAAATGCTACCTTTGCCAGACCGTGGTTTGTCATTCGGATCTTATGGCCAGTAATCCGAAGCTACCGGAGACATCTACTGAGGTGGACGGAGTTGTGATCCTGAGTTATGCTTGACACACATAACTACAACGAATTTCACATTAGTACGTGTCGAATCCACTCTGAATCGACAGATGTTCGACAAAGCGCGCGTACCGGACCAAATATTGAGGAGTTGAGCAGACCGGGTAAAGGATTATAAGTCCAATCCCGTTAAGCAGGGCCACTCCGTTTGCATTAAAACAAGCCCCAAAATCGGGCTCCCCGTTGCCGCCTGTGAACCTCCATAGTAGCTTCAGGAGGGGAGGAAGGTTGGGTGCACTATATACAACTGTGGAAACATGTACCCAAGGGTTTTCGTCGATCAGTCATATATATAAGGCCGAGTATCGTTCGTTAAATCGTCGATCATCGTTCGCAAAGGCGTCGACGGCAAGCGCAATATATATCCGTAACGTAAACCTCGGATACCTTGAATCGTCACTCTGAAATACGATACGCAATTCATGGAACCTTGAAACGTCACTCTGAAATACGATACGCAATTCATGGGGGCTACATCCTAAGAACTGTAAGGCTAAATGCCTAAGGTGAGGGTTTAAAGTGGACTCAGTTCCCCCCAATATCCTAAAAACACCATGAGGGACGCCTCACATCGGTGTAAGAAGACTGGTACCAGCAGCAGCAGCAACAACAACAAAGACATCAAAGACATATACAAAGGTATGCCCGTTGTGAGGTCACAACTCTCTTAAGAGGGGAGATCTGTCAGGGTTATGACCGATGACATATGTGTCATACATGTCATACCTGTCAGACATGTCATATCATGTCATGTCATGTCATGTCGTGTCATGTCATATATTATAATGACAGACAGTCGCCAGTACGGTCGACTATGCCATGTACAGTCATACCATCTGTCATTCACGCACCTTGAGTGACACCTGTCATCGAGAGGTCAGGTTGTGGCATTGAGATGACAAAGCAAGATGAAGTCTTGAAGAACCGAAAGCGTGTTCGGAGAAAACTCATCTTCGCTTCAAGCATGTTCTGAACAAGCATGCGAGTATCATATGGCTTATTCGTTCAGCCGATACTGATTGTTCAACCAATGCCTTGGGTTCACAACCCAATTGTGGTGGCATCTATGAGATGCGGGGCATTGCGTAAAATGAGGTAGCGTTGAGCTACAGCAGTCACTTCTTGAGAAGCGCTGCACTCATATCCACACGTACTCTGCGTGAGCTATTAACGTTCAATAATAGCTTCGCTTATATCATATCTATTCGCTTGCTAGCGAAGCCCTAACAACGTCCATGACCACCTTGACCTGGTCCACGTAGTGTTGTCTGTCCACCTTGACGGTCTCGTCGTCATCTCCCGTTGGATCAGGCGGTGGCAATACAGGTGGTGTCTGCGGAGTAGATGCGTTCCGCACTCTTCTGAGTCTTGGAGGCGAATAGCCGCCTCCAAATCGCTCTCCTTAAGCAGTCTGCGCTTAGCGCGCGTAGGCATCGGTCTAGAAGCCATAATGTAGATCACCTTAGGCAGGTGGTGCTGACGGGCGCCAAGGTGGGGCAATGGGGCGGTGAAAACGGAAATGGCCGGCCGGAGCGGAGTATCAACGTGAAAATTAGATGGATGCGAAGTCGAAAGGGTAGGCGCGCGCGCAAGCTCCTCCCACAGTAAAATTGCGTAAAGGGTAGCCAATCCGTAACGTAAATCCAAACAACTGTAGCCCAATCACCAGCAACATAAATCCCACAGCGGCAGAGCCGCCTCCAACCGCATCTCAACCGCGCTCACCGCCCAAACGCCCCACAGGCGCCCAAGCGCACCACCTACTCAAACGGCGAAATTAGCCAACCATGCCCTTAAGCAAGGACAATAAAAGCGTGGAATGGGTCCACGACCTAGTGAATATACCCCAACCGGTATATTCGGAGTGAGCCTGTTATTGGTTGACTGTATTCAGAATATGTATAAAGTGTGAATAGATATCAGATACTGAAACCTATAACCTAGGCGAAAGTCTCGAACGGAACCTAACGGCATGTGACACTACAGTGACACACACGGGCAGCGGTACCCGAGTCAGATCGGACTAGGGGTCTAGTCAGGGGGCTACACCAGGACTACCGGGAGGGCTGCCTGAGTTAAACCTAACACCTAGTACAGCACGCTTGGCCATGATTTGTGGTGTCTCTTAGCTACATGGAGAGAATCACTTTCCACTTCAGGTCCCTCGTTCGTTTCTTTTCAGAAGAGAAGCCTGCTCAACAATTTTAGAAAGATGTCTAGTTACAGCTTGAGTGGGGCTCTCAGGTGGGCTTGGGAACTCCACAATAGCGGCATCTTTTGTTGCAGAGGTCCCCACTGTGACACACCCGAAAAGCTGTCGAGGATGTGTAGGAAGCATGCAAGGGAAATGAACCTTTGTCATAAAGAAGGCCTTACGCAGTTCGCTTGGGTAGATCCCTCCGAAAGTGCAACTACTCCGGGAAACATAGCGTTGTCTCCAAAGCGGAGCAGGGTGATCGTCATGGTCTAACTAGTGCGGGTCGCCGTAGGCCACGGCACCGATCCAGAAACATGCGACGGGGAAGGTGGAGGGGGGCAACTCATTCTAGGGACACGTGGTTTTGAAGCCCGATGTGGGAAGTCGTAGAGCATTCCGCAGAGTAGTGCAACTTCCGAAGATGGTTTCGACCTACTCGAAACCCTTCTCCAAGGCTCAAGTCACATATACAAAGCAAATAGGCACATCATTTTTTGAGACTCGGGTCATGTCGGATTTTCTGATTCCCGAAAACGCCACGAACTTGTCAAGTTATCTAGGGCTTAACTATTTACTTTACTTTTTAACGCCATATTAAATTCCAACAAGTTGGACCGACCTGTCTATTTGTGCACAACCCGTACATGAAATCCCGAAATTTTCTTGCAAGATGCATCACCCCGAATCATTAAGCAGATCACTGTTGAGTACATTATTGGAGACCTCCCATGAAATATATGTCGGACCTTACCGTAAAGCACATATGAATGGCCCTGAACTTTGAGAAAAACTATCGTAATTCTAAGGTCCGAGTTGCTGTGCTTTACTGCCTTAATTATTCACTGCGAGCAAGTGCCGGATCGCATTTCCCATAGTGACCTGAATTTGGTTATCATACTGCATCCTACAGAAGTGTACACCGAAGGGAAATGAACCTGCTCACAATTGGGAAAAAGCAATTGTAGAACTGTTCCCTCGTTCCTTTAGCAAACGGCAGCAAAACTGGAAAATGCTCCGATGCTATAGCCGCGCTAACTGCTCCCTAGCCTGGTTGTCCCTGCACACAATTGTGCTGTGCCACTTGCTGCCGACAAGCTGGGCGTTGCGATTACTTTAAGTGTCTAGGCTTACTTTGGAGAATCGAAGCTCTCACAAAACACGCCGTGCAGAGCAAGTCAAGTTAGCCGGCCTGGGAGTGACGGAAGAGTGTCCTTCTGATGCGGCCGAGATGCGCAGCACTCTACCTCTCCCACACAGACCTCATAACCCGTTGCTGTGTGCATGTAGCAGAAAGACGGAGGGCCCCTGGCGAGAAGGTAAGATGTTGCCTCAGGAGCAACTTCTGGAAAAGAAAACAGCAGTAATCCGGCGCGGCAAATGTATACTTGAGAGACTCGGTGGGATGATAATGATTACAGCAAAAAAGTGTTCCAAGCAACTCTACAGGTATTCATGACTCCCATGTCTCCCAATGCGCTGCTATTACGGATAGAGAATAGTGAAGGCAAGCCCTTCACCTTCGAAGTCCAAATTGCCTCAAGCAGTCAGGCACGTTATCATGATACAACACTGAACCCTTGTGGTTCCTTGGGAAACGCGTTCACGCGGCGGGTCTCTTGCAAGTGAGCCGTTGGAGGCAAGAAAGGAGGGAGCCTTGAATTTAGCGAAGTCTTCACATAGCTACAGGCCAACAGACGAACCGAGTCCAAGGCCTTCGAACGAGGGGGGGGCGATTACGCACGACAGACAAGAGGTATTTTATTGCTCCGACTTTTTGAGCTGAGGAAGGGGCATAGCGAGGGACAGGCAAGCCATAGCTGGCGTGGCCTCCTGCGCTTTCTTAGCGCAACAGGACATAGGTTTTGCAGCTTTTAGCTCCTGGATTCTTTGCATACGTTGAGCCTTGCATTGAGCTAACTGCCTATCCATAAATAACTTTTTCTTCGCCCACGTTAGCACCACCACTGCGAAATGCAAAGCATAATAGATTTTAGTACGTGAGGCGCATATTCCGTTCAAATTGGGACAAAGAACGTTACCAAGGAGGGTGCAAGCTTATCTAAAGCGTGAGTACAGTCTCGGTGATCGAGGGTCCTTGGAAGAGCCCAAGAGGTGTGAACTGGCGCATGATGAAGAGGGCAATTGGGAAGTGACTGCGCACCTTCAAAATTGCGGATAAGAGCAGGAAGTGCGGAGACATTCCTAATAGGAACCCACTCTTCCAGCCCTTGACCCCATACGATTGTATTTTCGTCAATGATTCCGTTGATCCACGCCATCCTCAGCGAATTGAGCGGGCAGGGTCCACGTGGCAGATTCTGTCGGTCGCGATAGTACCAAATATTATCCTCGAGAGCTGCGTGCAAAACACAGGCAAGTTCTCCCAGTGGATTACATAAGATTTTCTTAGATTGCACAAGACTATGTTACAAACGAAGCTGCGCAGAGACAATCCAGCACGCAGTAGACCATAAAAAAAGGAATATTGTAAAGAGCAGCGTCTCCTTTTCAACCAGGTCTCGCACAAGAAGGGTTACCGAGAACGCGCTCAAAGCGACAATCTATCAACTTGTCGACGACAACCCCGGGCTAAGAATTTTTAAACTTCGGAGGGTAAGAAGCTACGAATATAAAACCCACCTAAAAACGCATAATTTTCTTTTTCGGCCTGCTCCTTCTTCAGCGACTTCTTCAGCTCTGAGAGAGGCAGTGAAGGAGATTCCTTCACTGTCTTAATATCTTTATCCTCTCTTTCCTGCAGCCTCTCTAAACGTGAAGCCGACATGTCTGCAGTTATCAATTTCAGAAAATGTCTTGCGAATCTTCTTCCAGAAACAAGGATAAGTTCGGGCGGCGATCTTCAATATGCATATGGAAAGTATTTTTTTGCCTTATCCATCCTTGAGTTGTGAGTGGTTTCTCGTGACATGACATGACATTGACATGACAATGATATGACGATGACATGACAATGATAGGACGGACACGGACACGGACATGGACATGGACATGGACATGGACATGTGGACATGACATGACATGACATGACATGACATGACATGACATGGTATGACATGATATGACATGACATGACATGACAAACAATGACAATGACAATGACAATGAAAATGACTTATGACTTATGACAGCCATGACAATGACAATGACAAATGGCAATGACATATGACACAATGACATGACAATGACAATGACAATGACATGACAATGACAATGACAATGGCAATGGCAATGACAATGACAATGACAATGACAATGACAATGACAATGACAATGACAATGACAATGACAATGACAATGACAATGACAATGACAATGACAATGCTAGTGACAATGTTAATGACATGACATGACATCGTCATCGTCATCGCCATCGGCCATGTCAAATGTCATGTCAATTGTCATGGAGATGGATTCCGGCAGAGGGACAGACGGAGAGGCGAGAGGGAGTTTGTGATCGACTAGATTCGAATCTGGAGGGGGACACGGGGGTAGACGTAACCGGTATCTTGACACGGCAGGTGGAAATGGGGAATGCGGACATGCCAACCGAATCTAACCGCACACGCACCGCCTCGTATCCATTTTCAAAATGATTGACACGCCTTGCAATATCTGCATCGGAAAACCGATTTTTGAACGTGCTTTGAATATCCTTCTGTAGAGTCTTAGTACCGTTAAACACCTACTATAGTAAAACCCGCACGAGGTCATAGGCACATGGGTTCTTGATAGCGTTACCGTTACTAGCATATTCATGGATGCATCCGGAGCACCCCCTCTTCTTGGACGTCCCACCCTCACCCCCGGTTTTCAGAGCACACCCATTGGCTTTGGTATTGCTATGGGCTTACGCCAGACTTTGGTGGGCTTGAGGGGGGTGGGGGAGGGTGTGGCGGTTGACGGGAGGGGCGTGGGAGCAGGGGGTGCCGACCATTATGAGCGCGGAGGTTACCGATTTGACGCAGTAGTTAGTCTCGACCAGTGGGAGAGGATTGGTTGTCATGGCGGCTGCTGTAGAGTTAGATTAGTCGGATTCTCCATGTATGTGCTAGCAGGGGGAACTTTTAGGATAGGGACTGCCCTTGACCCTGTATGTCGCACCCGTTCTCCCGTCCTAAGCGTCCCGTCCTAAGCGCTCGACGGTCGCCACAGCTCGCGATCCTGAATCTGGCCTGCTCGTCGGTTTTCTGAATTACAGAGCTCCGCGATTTAATCGGGCATTTCCAGCATTTTTAATGCCGCGATAAATTCGGCCGCCATTCGTTTTTCCGTAAAATCTGTCATACTGAGACACATTACGTCTGTATGCTCGCGCTTGACACACACTCGTGTTACCAGTGAGACACTTTACGTCCAGAGACACTTTACGTCTGTTAATTTACAAAGCTCCGTGGTTCCTAGGGTTCCAGCTAATTCGTTCACTCCTCTTCGTTACAGTACTCGCTAATCAATATGGTTCGCTCTGGTCCCAAGCCTTGCAGAGTTCTTTCAATCGCCAAGGAAGGTTGCAGGTTGACGCGCTTTAAGATTAGGAGCAATTGCTTCTTAAAGCTTCGCGACGTCAACCACAAATGCAAGCCTTGCCTTGCGTGCAAGAAAGTCCGCAACAAAACCTCTCGCATTCGCGAGAGTCTATACAATGGCTTCATGTCTTCCGAGGCCTCATTCAAGGAAATCATTTCCTTCTTGTATCCCGCAATTGACTTACCCAATTCAATGGTCAAGCGTGTTTACAAGGACCTCGCATCGGGCGAGTTCGCTCCACCCCCTAATTTCTGTACCTTGCCTGACATCAAAGTCCTCACAAAGGCTCTCAAGCCTAAAGGCATGAAGGCCACTGAGATAGTGGACCCTCTTGCCTCTAGCGAAACCCTTATCAACGCGCTTCTGAACAACATCGCTGACGCGGAAAACGTTCTTCAATTCTCGTTTTGGTGACGAATCTGTCCTTTATCAGCACATCATTTAAATCAACTGCTGCTAAAGAAGCCAGTGATGTAAATGTGCGCAAATAATCTGCAAAGGTTTGGGTTCCTTGAGTCAGTGCCATTAGGTGTTTCTTGGCTACTGATCTCTTATGAGGATTACCAAATTGTCTGAGGAACGTCTGGCTGACCATCTCATAAGTGGTATATGGCTGTTTTGCCAAGACCTGAAAATAGTGTCTATCATTATTCTGTATGAGAGTAAGAAACACTGTGATCAAATCCTTATCATTGACACCTGGATAAGTGAACTGGAAATATCTGTCCACTGTATCCAACCAGACCTCTGCGTCCTGTCCTGATTTGAATTCCCTAGGTGGTGTCATTTTCACCTTGGGGACCAAACTGGGTGGAGCTGGTGGAGCTGGTGCTGGTACTGAATCTGCATCTGGATCTACAAAGACCATCGGAGGACTGTCTGCTGTATACTCTGCTTCTGGTGCCTGAGGCTCATTGGCAGGATCCTTGTACCGGCTCATATCTGGCTTCATGCGACTGATGTTGTCATAATAGCCTATGTGGTCATATCTGGTTAGTGTATCGGCATAACCAGCGATCCACTTCGGGATTTTAAACCGACTGTATGCATCGTATGAACCGAGTATGTCGAAAAACCAAGTCGAATGATCTGGGTTGATATCAGGAATCTCATGCTCTTCCTCTTCGATAGTAACCATCTAAAACAAAACACAACACAAAAATACCTTCAGCTAATTGCCTAACCGAGTGTGTGTGATTTATATGTTATATGTGGTATATCGGTATGTTTACATACATGTATTATATTCGTACATAATAATGAGGTAAGTATATGTATATATCCACCTTCTTCCCCCCTCAAGGAAGTGTGTGATACAGTGGCAGTTGTCAATTGCCAATACCTCAAAATAGCATGCATTCCTTATAGGAATCATCTGTCACAGTTCTTGGGTTGTTGCCCGATACATAATCATGTTTGTGTCGAAAACAGCATGATATGTAAATGCTAAATACGAAGTTTATCGAAATTATAGTAGCATTTTAGGGCATGTAATGTTACAGTGGCCCATACACCCAATAGTATGATTAGGGTGTTACATGGTATCAATAACCCTAATATAGGTAAAAAATAAGCAGTATAATTTTTTTGCAAAGGTTTTTAAGCAAAACTGCATTTAATACCTAAATGAATGTAAGGTGGTTTTCAGAGGGTACGTTACACCCCTGATACACACATTTAATTTTAGGGGTGTTACAGGGTGTTACAAGTGCTGTATAAATCAGGGAATATTCAGATATAGCTGAATAATCAGATCAGCAAAAAAAATCCACACACATTTTTCATTTTGTAATCATGCGTGGAGCATTTTTACCCATTTTACAGCTTTTTCAGCTATCTGATATATTGCCTCGGTGACATATCTCAGTGTATATGTGGAATGTAAAGTACAGAATCACTGCAATAAACTTCATTTTGGCACATGATAAATTTCATGGCAAATAAGTGAATTGTGCTGTATATCAACATCTATGGTTGATAGCATTTCTGGGTTTTACTGATTTAAACCCATGGCAGCAATTGTACATTCTGGTGATATATAAGTTATCAACTTAAGTGGGAACATCCAGTTAGGAACATCCACTTTAGTGATATTTGTCAAACTATGATCTGTTCTGAGCATAGGTCTGTGCTCTAAGATTTATCAAAATGATATTTCTTATTTAGAACATATCTGGACATTGCTTGATACAATCACAGCAATTTAACACAACACATTTGTATGTGCGAGAACAGGTGTTCCGCTCGGTGAAACAAACTGGCTAAGCTCCCATAATCAGTCCGGCCGAGTGCTTTTATCATGCATCTCGGAAACCCGGATAATACGATGTAATGACTGACAGTACAGTACTACTGTACTGTCATCCTAGCTACTAGCGGAGTCACGGTTCCGATCAGAGACGGGTCAGGCTAGGGGCTATCAGAGCCCATAATAATAACCCTGAACCTAAAGTCCAGCACACCACCCGGAGCTGTGACTGTAGCTAATAGGGCTAGGCAAGCGGAGCTAACTAAACAGATAACAAACGGCATTCTACTGGAAACAGATGTACTTTAAGCTGGGTGCCCGGGGACTTGTCCCGGCACAACCCACCACTGCGGCTAAGGCTAATCACACCACCAGGATTTGAAATTAGCAGACTCTAGCCACTGCAAAGCTGGTCGGCAGAGCCGAGTTCGGCAGACGGATTCCAAGGCAGGAAAGCATCCGAAGTAAGTTGAGATGAAACATCATAAGTGTTGACACCACCAGACCCAAGTGGGTCAGGCGGATCCCGGAGTGGAGTGGCAAGACTTTCAAATTGCAGAGCCGCTGAGGTCGATTGAGAAAAGAACGGTGCCACATCCCGCGGCGGCATTGACGAACCAGTAGCAATCACGGACGGGCAAAAGGAATCCAGTAATGCACCACCGGGATGAACCGTATCGTAGCCGTAGGTGGCTCCGGGCTCAACCAGGCCCCTGACACCACCGCCGACCACGAGTGTCGGCATCGCCGTAGCACTGAACAGAAATGTAGCCACCATGAAAAGAGTGAGCGCAAATTCTCCGATGCCAAATGGCCTGGAGCCTCTGGGGACTCCGAACCGCCGAAATGCCGCAGCCGCCGGCGGTGCACCCTTTTCAACTTCAGTCAGGCAGACATCAGGAGGGTAGTTGGAGCCCTCTCCATCGTCATCGGAGTCACACACTTCAACAGGCTCAGGGTCAACGTCAAGCCAGTCAGGGTGGACAGTGTTGAATGTTTTGAATGAACTGTCAGCAGAAGCCATCGGGCCGAGAGCCAGAGAGGCAGACGGCGGCACGAAGGCGGCACTGCTGACCCCGTGCAAGTCAATCGGCTTACCATGCACGGGTGCAGAGGCCTTCGGCAGCAGTTGCTTGCTGGCGGTCGGCTCAGCGACACCACCAGCAAGCGGACCGCCGACCTCAGCAAATGCAACACGGCCAATGGAAAGGTGCTCATCAGGTGCAGACTCAGCAGAGGCAGCAGCATCCTTGAACTGCTGCAGAGCCGTAGGCTCTGGAGCAAAGGAATGCGCAGACAGCTCACAGATTTCAGGTTGCCCCACAAGAGCACACATGTGCTCCATGGACCCCTCATCCCCAGCGTCATAATACCGCTGAAAACGAAGGGCGAGCACGTCGGAGTCGTAAGACTCGACGGCTTGGCAGTAGGACGCCGAAATGGACATCGGGTGAGTGTCCTTGTGAGGACACTCACTCAGCCAATGCTTTCGACCCAACGGCGCGGCACTTCTCGTGCCTGCACGTTGGGACAAAGGTGCCAGACCGCTTGTCAAAAGCCACCTCCGAAGAGGCGGAATGAGCAAGCGGTTGCACTCCAGGTCGGTGGAAGCCGCGCGGAGTGTGTTTCCCATGGGGTGGCTTGGAGCCACCCTTCTTAAGGGAATCCACATCCCGCTGCAACTTGACCAACTGAGAACTGAGCCGCTCGATGGCCGAAGCCAGGCCAGTGTCAGTGGTGCAAGATGCTACGGACATGGGGCGCCCCGCAGTGCGCTTGCCCGAGAGCCGCCCGCAGCGGTACTGCTCGCGCACGCGCGCCTGCAGGGTGAGCAGACTCACAGCCGCACGCTGGTCAGCTCGAGCAAACGAGTCAACCAGCGTGGCGTAAGCCGGTCCAGACAGGGCAGAGAGGAATTGCCTTTTAACAGCGTCTTCGGGCAGCGTCTGCAGACGCTGCGCATCCCGAAGACAACTGTTAAAAAGACGAATGCCAGAGTCAGGGTCACTTTCATCTGAAATTCTCACGTCAAGCAGCTCAGTCAGAGACTCGAACGGAGTCGAATCATCAGCGAGCATACGCACCACCTCGAGGGTGGCACGTTTGCCGTCAGCAGGAACATCGGCCCCAGAAGCCTCCACCCAATTACGGGCAGGAGACCCTGGCGCAGTCAGCAGCAACAGCACAGAATACAACAGCTCATTTGCAGCAGTCATGACAGGGACATCGGCAGCAGACAGCTCAAACAGGGGTGCAAGTGCCTGCGACTGCAGCGTGAAAAGCTGCTGAATCTCGGAAACCAACTGCGAAAAAATGTCCGAAGCCGACGATTCATTGCCATGAAATTTCGCTGTTTTGTCTCCCAGAACTTTAGTGGCTGCCGTCTTTGCGCACTGAACATCGAATGAGTCTTTTCGTAACCGCTGAACGAGCGTCGCAGCCGCAGCCGATTCGTCAGCCGAAGCCAAATGCGGCGTTGTAGGGGTAGCCGAATTCAGTGCCCCAACATCATCGAAAATAGTTGCTAACTTACGCGCCCTAGCGCGTGTACGTGGTCTAGGCGTTGTGTCCATTCTTAAAATGACAGTGAGATGGGGTTGCGGGCTAGCGGTGCGACAGTAATGGACAATCTCGCAGCGGCCATTTCCTGCAGGAGCCTCAGCAAGCAACAACATAATCAAGCAGGTCATGAGCCGAGTGGCTAATCGTGGGAGCGACCCACAAAACGCGGAGTGTCCTGCCCGCTGATCAAACGGAACGTAAAGTATAACCATACTCAGCGACGATACTCTGCCGAATAAATGCCGAAAAAAACTGATCTCCACTTCAAAAGTAGGCCATACTGCGGAGAGAAAGCCACTGTCTAAGGGGGCGCCCACCCCATCTCTGTGTCAAAACTTAGCCAATCATGGCAACAGCTCGGCGCTGTGCCATCAGAATTACTAGGGAAGTGGTGACGCGCATAACCTGCGAGAACAGGTGTTCCGCTCGGTGAAACAAACTGGCTAAGCTCCCATAATCAGTCCGGCCGAGTGCTTTTATCATGCATCTCGGAAACCCGGATAATACGATGTAATGACTGACAGTACAGTACTACTGTACTGTCATCCTAGCTACTAGCGGAGTCACGGTTCCGATCAGAGACGGGTCAGGCTAGGGGCTATCAGAGCCCATAATAATAACCCTGAACCTAAAGTCCAGCAGTATGTGTGTTTTGTCCTTAACAACTATATCAGATGTTATATAGATACTGATCTGAGAGTTGCATGCATTTGAACTGATCAGATCTGAATCAACTGTCAATGTGCAACGTAGTTGTTGATATTGCTCCAGCGATGATATGTGGAATGACGAGTGGACTGCACCCAACAGTTACCAGCTGTTTAATGGGTGCAGTATCTTGCCTTCGGGCCTGGAGATAACTCCATCCAGCCCTACAACATCTTGTCTTATCCTGCTCCCTTATCTATCGCAATCACTGACATTTTCCACGCACATGTGTTTGGAAAATGGTATGTACATTATCATACACATAGTAGATATTTAAATTAATCAATTCACTTTGAATCGGTGAATGTTAATACATACAATGCAGTGTGTGTGTATGCATGCAGTGCTTACTGATTAGCACTTTTGTCAGTGTGTGTGTGTTAACTTTTACACACTTTACAGTAGGATATGTTCTGGATATTACAATATCCTAGACAATTCATCATGTAAGATAGTCAGCATACCATGCACTGAATACATCTAACATGATATATCAAGTTTAGGGATTATTGTAATTCCATAATGATCTCATTACAAAATGAGTTGCTGAATAGATTTCACATGAAGCTCAGGTGAGCATTCCATCCAGTAATCCACCATAGAATGTACATGTGATCTGAAGAGCATCTCGGCTCCACCAGGACATGACAAGCTAATTATGGTGTTAAGACTACTTTCAGGCACCTTATACTATCATGGGTTCTAATATAATTTAGCATGCACTGCAATATGCTTATGCAATGTTCGTGCATTACAGCATGATGCTAGTATACCAGTTGCTAACGTGATCAAACTGATATATATATGCTACAGCTGTTATCGTGGTCAAGCTGCATTGATAAATCATGCACAATTCACAGTATTGCAGTCACTCAGCATATAATGTACATGTGGTAAATGCTGAATGCACTCTTTATGTACTGCATGTTGGTGAACTGCAAGTGAGTATGTGTGCATATGTGTGTGTGCATGCTGTAACCATTGAAATCTCCGCACACACATTACTATGCTTCTGATAAGCATGAACGCTGATGATTATTCATGATCTGTCACGTTGAGTATGTATCCACAGCAGTATAACGATCATGTATCCACAACAGCATAACGATCATGTGTCCATAGCATCCCTGCAAGTATACAATCATTATGCAGATGGTTTTGACGCGCGTACACATATGTATGTCTCACTGCATGTAGACACATCAGGAATCGTACGCGCTAAAACCGAGCGTTCATCGCATCTGATGAAATCATGGAAAATGCATATCGTGCTGACAGGCTAAAAATCATTGTACGCGCTGGTTATTGTAAACAGTGCGAAGGGATCATTTGCAAAAATCGCTGATGTACGTCGCATACTGCTGATTGCTGATGTACGTCGCATACGAATGCGAGCGCGCTGTTATATGAAATTATGTACGTCCAGTCGCACTTGATGAAATCATATGTGCTGACGATCATTTTATGTGCGCGCATCTGCATCTCGTATACTGTGACATTCCTGCAATTTTTGACATCACTGCATGCGTTCGTACGCTGTGCGCACACCTTGTCGCGTATAAAATCAAGACGACTTCTCTGCTGACGCTATTTGCTGCGATTATGTTTGCGATGAAAAATCTCCTCGCGCAATCTCTGCGCTGTCGATATGCAAGCGTATATTATTCAAGTTGCAGATATTCAATATCACTGCGAGCGCTGTCGCTTATGCGCCCACCTGCAAACCTGCGAACAATATGAAAATATACTACGTCTGTCGCCGCACCCACTTGAGTTCTCGAGTATCGTGCCTTGACGAGTTTCTTTTAGAATACCATCTGATACGGCGGGATAAACAAGCGCCGTGAATATATTATCAATATACAAATAAACACTGCAAAGTTGGACAGCAATGCGAGTGTACGTAATAGCGGGTTGTGAGTGCAGTCTCTGTAAGAAGATCTGCTGAAGCACAACGCTTCCTGTCAGGGTTATGACCGATGACATATGTGTCATACATGTCATACGTGTCATACCTGTCATACATGTCATACCATGTCATGTCATGTCATATATTATTATGACAGTCGGTCATGTCATATATTATTATGACAGTCGACAGTATGGTCGATCATGACTGTACAGGTCGAGTCGCGTCATACATTTATGACAGTCGTCAGTACGGTCGACGATGACTGTACATGTCGCCAGATGATTATGTCATATCATCAGGCATCCCTGTCATCGAGAGTTCGTATGATTGAACTCGAAGATGGCAAAGTAAAGATACATCTTGGAAACAAACCAAGAACCATCTTTAGCTTTCAGCATGCGCAGAACTCGCATGTGCAGCATGAACGAACTAGTCGTTACTACCATGCTGGTCGTTCAACCTACGTCTCGGGTTCACAACCCAATGGCGGTACCATCTAAGATGATGGGTGACGTAGGTATAAAAGTGAGGAAGCGTTGTGCTTCAGCAGATCTTCTTACAGAGACTGCACTCACAAACCCGCTCATCCGTACACTCGCATTGCTGTCCAACTTTGCAGTGTTTCTTTTGTATATTGATAATATATTCACGGCGCTTGTATCTACAGCCGTATCAGTGGTATTCTAAAAGTCGTCAAGGCACGATACTCGAGAACCCAAGTGGGTGCAGTGATAGACATAGCATATTTAATATTGTTCGCAGGTTGCAGGAGGCGCACATACAATAGCGCTCGCATAAAATTGAATATCTGCAGCCCGAATAATATACGTTCGCATATCGACAACGCAGAAATTGCGCGAGAAGATTTTCCGCAGCGCACTCGCAGAAACAGCTGATCGCACATATACGCAATAAGGTGTGCATATGACATATATCGGCGCAGCAATGAAATGTACACGATCAATGGTTCGCGGATATATGCATGTTCGCAGATGCGATAAATCATCGGCAAAATCGTTTCCGCGCGGAAAATCATCAGCGCAGTATCGCAATTTTCATGATTGCGTTGAATTGCTTTTTGTACGGCCTCATATATGTTGATGCGCGATGATCACTAAATTGCAGAAGGCAGCATGCGCGATGGTCGCATACTGCGCGATGGTCACATATTTTGCAGAAGTTGATCGCAGCATGCGCGCGCTTGCAAGAATCATGTTCGAAAATTGTCCAGAATGATATATGACATAGTGGTCATCGACAGAATCTTGATTTGTATACATGTCAGCGCTCGTATCATATGCTGATGAATGGCGACGACAATTCATACTTTTCATCAGCAGCGCGCTCGCATTTGTATACAACGTACATCAGCGATTTTTGCAAATCATCTCTACGCACTGTTTGCAATCACTGCGTGCAATGATTTATGGCCTGTCAGCATAATATATACCTTTCATGATTTCATAAAATGCGAGGAATGCTCGATTTTAGCACGTACAGTTTTAATGTGTCTACATGCAGTGAGAAGCACACATGTGTACGCGCGATAAAATCATATGCATGATTGTATATATGCAGGAATGCTAAGAGCACATGATCGCTATGCTGTGGATACATACTGCTGTGAATGCCTTATTATCATACTGCAGCAGATTCCAATGTTCTGATGACCACACAAATACTTTTGATCATCAGCATTATACTTATCAGCAGCACAGTGATATGTGCACAACATGTGTGTGCAGATCAGCACACACACACATACACTCATTTCACTTACAGCAATCATCAATACACAGTGCATATACTTCTATATCATGCACACATCTTATGCTGAATGATTGCAATGTTGTAAATGGTACATACTTTATTATACTGTACAGCTTGATCACGATAACAGCTGTAGTACATAGAGCATAAGCATATTGCAGTGAATGCTAGTCTATATTCGAATCCATGTTGCAAAGGGTGCCTGACAGTAATCTAAACACCATAATTAGTTTGTCGTGCCCTGGTGGAGCCGAGATGCTCTCCAGGTAACATGTACATTCTATGGTGGATTACTTGAAGGAATGCTCACCTGAGCTTCATGTAAAATCTATCATTAACTCATTTCGTAATGAGATTATCATGGAATTACAACAATCCCTAAACTATATATATCATGTTAGATGTAATCAGTACGTGGTATGCTGACAATCTGCATGATAGGTTGTTAGGATATTGTGATATCCATAAAGATCTTGCAAAGTGTGTGTAAGTAAACACACACACACACACTAGTACTAATCAGGAGTACTATACACTGCACAAACACTAGCATTCATTATACATGTTGACAATACACTGACTCCAAGTGTAATGATCAAGTATTGTATCAATACACAATACATAGATACCATTTTCCAAACACATGTGCGTGGAAAATGTCAGTGATTGCGATAGATAAGGGAGCAGGATAAGACAAGATGTTGTAGGGCTGGATGGAGTTATCTCCAGACCCGAAGGCAAGATACTGCACCCATTAAACAGCTGGTAACTGTTGGGTGCAGTCCACTCGTCATTCCACACACTATCGCTGGAGCAACATCAATATCTACATTGCATTCTGACAGTTGATACAGATGATCACTTCACATGCATGTACCAACTCAGATCAGCAACCATACATGAATTGACAAAAGGTGGTTGTGGACGTACACACACACAAACATTGTGTTGTGTAAAAACTGCTCAGATTATATCTAGCAGTGTCCAGATGTATTTGAACATAGAGATATCACTTGATATACTCGTTGTATACATCCAAATATATCTTAGGATCTGACACAACTGTGAATTCATTTACAGTTGATATATCTTAAATATCACCAGAGAGTGCATTTGCCTCCATGGGTTTCAATCAGTAAAACCCAGAAATGTGATCAACCTCAGATGTTGATATGCAGAATAATTCACTTTTATGCCATGAAATTTGTCATGTGCAAAGGTGAAGTGATTTGCAGTGCTTCTGTACTTTGCAGTCCACACACACACAGAGATATGTATATATATATATATATATACATATAGCCAAAAACGGCCAAAATGGGTAAAATCCGTTTGCGATAGATTTGAAAATTGAAAATCGGACCCTATTTTATTTGATAATATGATTTTATACCTATTGAGGTATGAGAAAATCATAATGACAATGGTCATATCTCGTGTAACACCCTAGATATTAGGTGTGTAATATATAGGGGTGAACATATTGGCTGTAACGAAAAATCGGTCAAAATACAATACGTGTAATCTTTTGCAAATTCGGGATTGATTTTTTTTTGCTATAATGGATATTTATCTATCAAATAACAATCCCTGAAAGACATAACACGTGTAACACCCTGTAACACCCTAATATTTAAATGTGTGTGTCAGGGGTGTAACGTACCCTCTGAAAATCACTTAACATTCACTTAGGTATTGAATGCAGTTTTGCTTAAAAATCTTTGCAAAAACGTTATACTGCTTATTTTTTACCTGTATTAGGGTTACTGACATCAAGTAACACCCTAAACACTGTATTGAGTAACAGGGTCACTGTAACTATATATGCTCTAAAATGCCAGTTTTATTTCGTAAAACTTCGTTTTTTTGGTATTATTATATCATGCTAAATCATCATAGACATGATAATACTATGGGCAATAACCCTAAAACTGTAGGGCAACAACCCAAAAACTGCAGGGCTACAACCCAAGGACTGTAGGGCTGCAACCCTAAAACTGTAACAGCTGATTCCTATAAGGAATGCATGCTGAATGAGGTATTGGCAATTGACAACTGCCACCGTATCACACACTTCCTTGAGGGGGGAAGAAGGTGGATATATGTACATGCATAACCTCATCATAATATACAGATATACCATATATAACATATAAATCACACACACTCAGTTAGACAATTAGCTGAAGGTATTTTTTGTGCTGTGTTTTGTTTTTAGATGGTTACTATCGAAGAGGAAGAGCATGAGGTTCCTGATATCAACCCAGATCATTCGACTTGGTTTTTCGACATACTTGGTTCATACGATGCATACAGTCGGTTTAAAATCCCGAAGTGGATCGCTGGTTATGCCGATACACTAACCAGATATGACCACATAGGGTATTATGACAACATCAGTCGCATGAAGCCAGATATGAGCCGGTACAAGGATCCTGCCAATGAGCCTCTGGCACCAGAAGCAGAGTATACAGCAGACAGTCCTCCGATGGTCTTTGTAGATCCAGATGCAGATTCAGTACCAGCACCAGCTCCACCAGCTCCACCCAGTTTGGTCCCCAAGGTAAAAATGACACCACCTAGGGAATTCAAAACAGGACAGGACGCAGAGGTCTGGTTGGATACAGTGGACAGATATTTCCAGTTCACTTATCCAGGTGTCAATGATAAGGATTTGATCACAGTGTTTCTTACTCTCATACAGAATAACGACAGACACTATTTCCAGGTCTTGGCACAACAACCATATGCCACTTATGAGATGGTCAGACAGACGTTCCTCAGACAATTTGGTAATCCTCATAAAAGATCAGTAGCCAAGAAACACCTAATGGCACTGACTCAAGGAACCCAAACCTTTGCAGATTATTTGCGCACATTTACATCACTGGCTTCTTTAGCAGCACTTGATTTAAATGATGTGCTAATAAAGGACAGATTCGTCACCAGTATGGATTCTGATCTCCGCAGACAGTTCCAGCTCAGATACCTGACAGAAGAGCAGAGGAACAATATGTCGTGGCAAGAAACCACACAGATATTGCTTGATTTGAACTACGTCATTCACTCAAAGCAATCAGAAACCCTTCACTATCGGGGTCAGAAGGAGCAGTCATCTGGAGGTCCATCCAAGAAGGATAAGGACAGAGGACGTGGCCAGAAGCCATATGACAGAACCAACAGAAATCGGAATTGGAATCAGAGTGGCAGTCAGAACTCCAATCAGAATCGGAACAAAGGAAAAGGTGGTAAAGGCAAAGGCAAAGGAAAAGGAAAAGGAAAATCACAGAATGATAAGACCTGCAATCGTTGTGGTCGTGTTGGTCACATCGAGAAGGATTGTTTTGCCACCAGGACCAATGATGGAAAGGAGATCAAGGGTAAGCCACCAGCTCAGAATCCTTTTCAGAATCAGAGACAGCCACAGAAGAATCAGGGTGCTAAGGATGGGTCTGGCAAACTCATTAATACGATCAACACCTTGGTCAAGGAACTGAAGAGTCAGCACAGCATCAATGCAGCAGTTGCAACTCCAGATCCAGTTCCATCAGCTCCAGCTCCTCAGAGAAACTCTCAGGGTACTGCGCAGGTACCGGTGTTGAGAGCACCCCGAGGGTAGATCAGCCTGAAGATGCCACTGAAGCAAGTGGCCGGATTGAGAGTATCTCAGAAGAAGTCCTTTCCAGTCTGACATTGCAGTTTCAGCAGATGGACAATCCCATAGAACACATCGCACAGATGCAGTCTCAAACAGCACAGCTGAAATCACAGAAGAAGCTGTTGTTGTATAAAGGGAAAGTTTATGGACAGAGTACTCACATTTTAGTAGATCCAGGAGCCACATCGTCTTTCATCGACAGACAGTTCGCTGCTCATCTTGGTATACCTCCCACAGATTCTTCATCATTTTCAGTGGGATTGGCTGGAGGAAGCCAACTACCATGCACATCCTATCTTCCCAAGGCTAGATTTTCGTTGGGCAAGTATAAGGATACAGAAGATTTCTACATCATTGACATGAAACCATTCACTGTCATTCTGGGTCAAGATTGGTTGGAGAGGAGGAATCCACATATTGACTTTCAGACCAAAAATCTGACGATCACTAGGAAGCATTCATCAGGCTCCAGTATTCGCACAGTATTGTCCAAAGTTGAGCAGACTCCAGACTCAGATGGCCTTCCTGAAATGGAATTGGTCAGTGCCACCACTATGAGGAAACATCTCCGTCGCATTCGATCCAGTGGTTCGGCTGAAGAAGCCGTAGCATATCTCTTTTTCCTCTCCGAGGTCGATGGTGAATTGGTCTTTGCAGCATCAGACTCAGACACCACAATGGAAGACCCCGAGGTCACAACAGCACGTGATCAAGTGAGAAAAGACTTTTCAGACGTTTTCCAAGAGGATCTTCCGGCTGGTCATAGGCCAGAGCGGTTTGAAGGTGGATATCATAGAATCGACATCGAACCTGGACATAAGCCTCCTTCACAGCCAGTACGCACCATTCCAGCACCCATGATGGAGGAACTCAAATGGCAAATCATCAAATATGTCGAGTTGGGTATCCTTCGTCCATCATCATCGCCATATGGATGCCCAATCATTTTCGCTCCTAAGCCAGGGGGAAAGTGGAGGATGTGTTGTGATTATCGTGCCCAGAATAACATCACCATCAAGGACACGTATCCACTACCACCACATGACACCCTACTAGAGCAGCTGAAGGGATCAAGATGGTTCAGTAGATTTGATTTTAACCAGTTCTTTCACCAAATCCCCATTCATCCGGATGATATACATAAAACTGCTATTCGCACCAGATACGGTTCTTATGAATGGACAGTTATGCCTTTCGGATTGACCAATGCTCCCGCAACAGCACTTCGTGTAGGAAATCGGGCATTTTTCGACTTCATCGACCAGTTCCTTGTCATATTCATGGACGACACTATCGTATACAGTCCAGATTTTGACAGTCATGTGAAGCATGTTCGACAGTTCCTCCAGCGTTGCAGAGATCACCAGTTTTTCATCAGGCCTTCCAAGGTGGAGTTGTTCGTTAAATCTATAGATTTTATCGGACATCACATATCTGAAGCAGGCCTATCCATCATCGAAGACAGGATCAGAGCTGTCATGGCAATTCAGCCTCCAGTGTCTTATGGTCCTACCGTTGGAAAGCAGCCTCTACGCCGTATGGCTAAAGATGGCAAGTCATCCCTTCGGTCATTCTTGGGCATGGTTGGTCAATTTAGGAGATTCATACCAAAGTTCTCCAAAGTTGCCGAACCTCTCAATCGTCTCCTTAAAGATAATGCAGAGTTTGTCTGGGAAACTGAGCAGCAGCAGGCATTTGATAACCTCAAAAGTGCCATCTGTAACGCTCCAGTATTACAACTTCCAGATCAGAAACCGCCATCTATTTTGGAGGTCGATGGATCAGGCACACACGTTGGCCAAGTATTACTCCAGGATCAAGGAAAAGGTATGAAGCCATGTGGCTATCACAGCGTCACTCTATCCGATACACAGAGACGTTGGCCTATTCCTGAAATCGAGCTATTTGCCATTGTGGAAGGCTTCCGATTCTTTCGCCACATCTTGTTGGGAGCTCCTGAGACTATTGTACGCTCAGATCATCAGCCACTGGTTTATTTCCAGACCAAATCCACACTGAGCCCCAAACAGGCACGGTGGTTGGATGAGCTCTCTGAATACAACTTCCGTATAGAGCACATTGCTGGCGAGAAGAATAAGGTTGCAGACGCACTCACGCGTATCTCTGCACTTTTTGAACTTACCGATTGTCTTCATCATATGGACATCAGCGAGGTCATTCCATCTGCAGATCCTACATTCATTGCTCTTATATCTTCTTCATCAGCTCATCAGCTACACGACATCATTATATCCGAATATGATCGTGACACATTTG
>LGRX02025049.1:0-67559 GCA_001247695.2 Cymbomonas tetramitiformis | reverse complement strand
TATATTGATAATATATTCACGGCGCTTATATCTACAGCCGTATCAGTGGTATTCTAAAAGTCGTCAAGGCACGATACTCGAGAACCCAAGTGGGTGCAGTGATAGACATAGCATATTTAATATTGTTCGCAGGTTTGCAGGAGGGCGCACATACGACAGCGCTCGCATAAAATTGAATATCTGCAGCCCGAATAATATACGTTCGCATATCGACAGCACAGAAATTGCGCGAGAAGATTTTCCGCAGCGTACTCGCAGAAATAGCTGATCGCACATATACGCGATAAGGTGTGCATATGACATATATCGGCGCAGCAATGAAATGTACACGATCAATGGTTCGCGGATATATGCATGTTCGCAGATGCGATAAATATCGGCAAAATCGTTTCCGCGCGGAAAATCATCAGCGCAGTATCGCAATTTTCATGATTGCGCTGAATTGTTTTTTGTACGGCCTCATATATGTTGATGCGCGATGATCACTAAATTGCAGATGGCAGCATGCGCGATGGTCGCATACTGCGCGATGGTCACATATTTTGCAGAAGTTGATCGCAACATGCGCGCGCTTGCAAGAATCACGTTCGAAAATTGTCCAGAATGATATATGACATAGTGGTCATCGACAGAATCTTAATTTGTATACATGTCAGCGCCCGTATCATGTGCTGATGAATGGCGACGACAATTCATACTTTTCATCAGCAGCGCGCTCGCATTTGTATACAACGTACATCAGTGATTTTTGCAAATCATCTCTACGCACTGTTTACAATCACTGCGTGCAATGATTTATGGCCTGTCAGCATAATATATACCTTTCATGATTTCATAAAATGCGAGGAATGCTCGATTTTAGCACGTACAATTTTAATGTGTCTACATGCAGTGAGAAGCACACATGTGTACGCGCGATGAAATCATATGCAGAACGATTGTATATATGCAGGAATGCTAAGAGCACATGATCGCTATGCTGTGGATACATACTGCTGTGAATGCCTTATTATCATACTGCAGCAGATTCCAATGTTCTGATGACCACACAAATACTTTTGATCATCAGCATTATACTTATCAGCAGCACAGTGATCTGTGCACAACATGTGTGTGCAGATCAGCACACACACACATACACTCATTTCACTTACAGCAATCATTAATACACAGTGCATATACTTCTATATCATGCACACATCTTATGCTGAATGATTGCAATGTTGTAAATGTTACATACTTTATTATACTGTACAGCTTGATCACGATAACAGCTGTAGTATATAGAGCATAAGCATATTGCAGTGAATGCTAGTTTATATTCGAATCCATGTTGCAAAGGGTGCCTGACAGTAATCTAAACACCATAATTAGTTTGTCGTGCCCTGGTGGAGCCGAGATGCTCTCCAGGTAACATGTACATTCTATGGTGGATTACTTGAAGGAATGCTCACCTGAGCTTCATGTAAAATCTATCAGCAACTCATCACGTAATGAGATTATCATGGAATTACAACAATCCCTAAACTATATATATCATGTTAGATGTAATCAGTACGTGGTATGCTGACAATCTGCATGATAGGTTGTTAGGATATTGTGATATCCATAAAGATCTTGCAAAGTGTGTGCAAGTAAACACACACACTAGTACTAATCAGCACAATACACTGCACAAACACTAACATTCATTATACATGTTGACAATACACTGACTCCAAGTGTAATGATCAAGTATTGTATCAATACATAATACATAGATACCATTTTCCAAACACATGTGCGTGGAAAATGTCAGTGATTGCGATAGATAAGGGAGCAGGATAAGACAAGATGCTGTAGGGCTGGATGGAGTTATCTCCAGACCCGAAGGCAAGATACTGCACCCATTAAACAGCTGGTAACTGTTGGGTGCAGTCCACTCGTCATTCCACACACTATCGCTGGAGCAACATCAATATCTACATTGCATTCTGACAGTTGATACAGATGATCACTTCACATGCATGTACCAACTCAGATCAGCAACCATACATGAATTGAAAAAAGGTGGTTGTGGACGTACACACACACAAACATTGTGTTGTGTAAAAACTGCTCAGATTATATCTAGCAGTGTCCAGATGTATTTGAACATAGAGATATCACTTGATATACTCGTTGTATATTTCCAAATATATCTTAGGATCTGACACAACTGTGAATTCATTTACAGTTGATATATCTTAAATATCACCAGAGAGTGCATTTGCCTCCATGGGTTTCAATCAGTAAAACCCAGAAATGTGATCAACCTCAGATGTTGATATGCAGAATAATTCACTTTTATGCCATGAAATTTGTCATGTGCAAAGGTGAAGTGATTTGCAGTGCTTCTGTACTTTGCAGTCCACACACACACAGAGATATGTATATATATATATATATATACATATAGCCAAAAACGGCCAAAATGGGTAAAATCCGTTTGCGATAGATTTGAAAATTGAAAATCGGACCCTATTTTATTTGATAATATGATTTTATACCTATTGAGGTATGAGAAAATCATAATGACAATAGTCATATCTCGTGTAACACCCTAGATATTAGGTGTGTAATATATAGGGGTGAACATATTGGCTGTAACGAAAAATCGGTCAAAATACAATACGTGTAATCTTTTGCAAATTCGGGATTGATTTTTTTTGCTATAATGGATATTTATCTATCAAATAACAATCCCTGAAAGACATAACACGTGTAACACCCTGTAACACCCTAATATTTAAATGTGTGTGTCAGGGGTGTAACGTACCCTCTGAAAATCACTTAACATTCATTTAGGTATTGAATGCAGTTTTGCTTAAAAATCTTTGCAAAAACGTTATACTGCTTATTTTTTACCTGTATTAGGGTTACTGATATCAAGTAACACCCTAAACACTTTATTGAGTAACAGGGTCACTGTAACTATATATGCTCTAAAATGCCAGTTTTATTTCGTAAAACTTCGTTTTATGGTATTATTATATCATGCTAAATCATCATAGACATGATAATACTATGGGCAACAACCCTAAAACTGTAGGGCAACAACCCAAAAACTGCAGGGCTACAACCCAAGGACTGTAGGGCTGCAACCCTAAAACTGTAACAGCTGATTCCTATAAGGAATGCATGCTATTTTGAGGTATTGGCAATTGACAACTGCCACTATATCACACACTTCCTTGAGGGGGGAAGAAGGTGGATATATGTACATGCATAACCTCATCATAATATACAGATATACCATATATAACATATAAATCACACACACTCAGTTAGACAATTAGCTGAAGGTATTTTTTGTGCTGTGTTTTGTTTTTAGATGGTTACTATCGAAGAGGAAGAGCATGAGGTTCCTGATATCAACCCAGATCATTCGACTTGGTTTTTCGACATACTTGGTTCATACGATGCATACAGTCGGTTTAAAATCCCGAAGTGGGTCGCTGGTTATGCCGATACACTAACCAGATATGACCACATAGGTTATTATGACAATGTCAGTCGCATGAAACCAGATATGAGCCGGTACAAGGATCCTGCCAATGAGCCTCAGGCACCAGAAGCAGAGTATACAGCAGACAGTCCTCCGATGGTCTTTGTAGATCCAGATGCAGATACAGTACCAGCACCAGCTCCACCAGCTCCACCCAGTTTGGTCCCCAAGGTGAAAATGACACCACCTAGGGAATTCAAATCAGGACAGGACGCAGAGGTCTGGTTGGATACAGTGGACAGATATTTCCAGTTCACTTATCCAGGTGTCAATGATAAGGATTTGATCACAGTGTTTCTTACTCTCATACAGAATAACGACAGACACTATTTCCAGGTCTTGGCACAACAACCATATGCCACTTATGAGATGGTCAGACAGACGTTCCTCAGACAATTTGGTAATCCTCATAAGAGATCGGTAGCCAAGAAACACCTAATGGCACTGACTCAAGGAACCCAAACCTTTGCAGATTATTTGCGCACATTTACATCACTGGCTTCTTTAGCAGCAGTTGATTTAAATGATGTGCTAATAAAGGACAGATTCGTCACCAATATGGATTCTGATCTCCGCAGACAGTTCCAGCTCAGATACCTGACAGAAGAGCAGAGGAACAATATGTCGTGGCAAGAAACCACACAGATATTGCTTGATTTGAACTACGTCATTCACTCAAAGCAATCAGAAACCCTTCACTATCGGGGTCAGAAGGAGCAGTCATCTGGAGGTCCATCCAAGAAGGATAAGGACAGAGGACGTGGCCAGAAGCCATATGACAGATCCAACAGAAATCGGAATTGGAATCAGAGTGGCAGCCAGAACTCCAATCAGAATCGGAACAAAGGAAAAGGTGGTAAAGGCAAGGGCAAAGGAAAAGGAAAAGGAAAATCACAGAATGATAAGACCTGCAATCGTTGTGGTCGTGTTGGTCACATCGAGAAGGATTGTTTTGCCACCAGGACCAATGATGGAAAGGAGATCAAGGGTAAGCCACCAGCTCAGAATCCTTTTCAGAATCAGAGACAGCCACAGAAGAATCAGGGTGCTAAGGATGGGTCTGGCAAACTCATCAATACGATCAACACCTTGGTCAAGGAACTGAAGAGTCAGCACAGCATCAATGCAGCAGTTGCAATTCCAGATCCAGTTCCATCAGCTCCAGCTCCTCAGGGAAACTCTCAGGGTACTGCGCAGGTACCGGTGTTGAGAGCACCCCGAGGGTAGATCAGCCTGAAGATGCCACTCAAGCAAGTGGCCGGATTGAGAGTATCTCAGAAGAAGTCCTTTCCAGTCTGACATTGCAGTTTCAGCAGATGGACAATCCCACAGAACACATCGCACAGATGCATTCTCAAACAGCACAGCTGAAATCACAGAAGAAGCTGTTGTTGTATAAAGGGAAAGTTTATGGACAGAGTACTCACATTTTGGTAGATCCAGGAGCCACATCGTCTTTCATCGACAGACAGTTTGCTGCTCATCTTGGTATACCTCCCACAGATTCTTCATCATTTTCAGTGGGATTGGCTGGAGGAAGCCAATTACCCTGTACATCCTATCTTCCCAATGCTACATTCACGCTGGGCAAGTATAAGGATTCAGTAGATCTCTACATCATTGACATGAAACCATTCACTGTCATTCTGGGTCAAGATTGGTTGGAGAGGAGGAATCCACATATTGACTTTCAGACCAAAAATCTGACGATCACTAGGAAGCATTCATCAGGCTCCAGTATTCGCACAGTATTGTCCAGAGTTGAGCAGACTCCAGACTCAGATGGCCTTCCTGAAATGGAATTGGTCAGTGCCACCACTATGAGGAAACATCTCCGTCGCATTCGATCCAGTGGTTCGGCTGAAGAAGCCGTAGCATATCTCTTTTTCCTCTCCGAGGTCGATGGTGAATTGGTCTTTGCAGCATCAGACTCAGACACCACAATGGAAGACCCCGAGGTCACAGCAGCACGTGATCAAGTGAGAGAAGACTTTTCAGACGTTTTCCAAGAGGATCTTCCGGCTGGTCATAGGCCAGAGCG
The DNA here is from genome assembly GCA_001247695.2 of Cymbomonas tetramitiformis. Lineage (NCBI taxonomy): Eukaryota > Viridiplantae > Chlorophyta > Pyramimonadophyceae > Pyramimonadales > Pyramimonadaceae > Cymbomonas > Cymbomonas tetramitiformis. Next base: position 61,992 of record LGRX02025049.1, on the reverse strand, counting down.
GTTTGAAGGTGGATATCATAGAATCGACATCGAACCTGGACATAAGCCTCCTTCACAGCCAGTACGCACCATTCCAGCACCCATGATGGAGGAACTCAAACGGCAAATCATCAAATATGTCGAGTTGGGTATCCTTCGTCCATCATCATCGCCATATGGATGCCCAATCATTTTCGCTCCTAAGCCAGGGGGAAAGTGGAGGATGTGTTGTGATTATCGTGCCCTGAATAACATCACCATCAAGGACACGTATCCACTACCACCACATGACACCCTATTAGAGCAGCTGAAGGGATCAAGATGGTTCAGTAGATTTGATTTTAACCAGTTCTTTCACCAAATCCCCATTCATCCGGATGATATACATAAAACTGCTATTCGCACCAGATACGGTTCTTATGAATAGACAGTTATGCCTTTCGGATTGACCAATGCTCCTGCAACAGCACTTCGTGTAGGAAATCGGGCATTTTTCGACTTCATCGACCAGTTCCTTGTCATATTCATGGACGACACTATCGTATACAGTCCAGATTTTGACAGTCATGTGAAGCATGTTCGACAGTTCCTCCAGCGTTGCAGAGATCACCAGTTTTTCATCAGGCCTTCCAAGGTGGAGTTGTTCGTTAAATCTATAGATTTTATCGGACATCACATATCTGAAGCAGGCCTATCCATCATCGAAGACAGGATCAGAGCAGTCATGGCAATTCAGCCTCCAGTGTCTTATGGTCCTACCGTTGGAAAGCAGCCTCTACGCCGTATGGCTAAAGATGGCAAGTCATCCCTTCGGTCATTCTTGGGCATGGTTGGTCAATTTAGGAGATTCATACCAAAGTTCTCCAAAGTTGCCGAACCTCTCAATCGTCTCCTTAAAGATAATGCAGAATTTGTCTGGGAATCTGAGCAGCAGCAGGCATTTGATAACCTCAAAAGTGCCATCTGTAACGCTCCAGTATTGCAGCTCCCAGATCAGAAACTGCCATCTATTTTGGAGGTCGATGGATCAGGCACACACGTTGGCCAAGTATTACTCCAGGATCAAGGAAAAGGTATGAAGCCATGTGGCTATCACAGCGTCACTCTATCCGATACACAGAGACGTTGGCCTATTCCTGAGATCGAGCTATTTGCCATTGTGGAAGGCTTCCGATTCTTTCGCCACATCTTGTTGGGAGCTCCTGAGACTATTGTACGCTCAGATCATCAGCCACTGGTTTATTTCCAGACCAAATCCACACTGAGCCCCAAACAGGCACGGTGGTTGGATGAGCTCTCTGAATACAACTTCCGTATAGAGCACATTGCTGGCGAGAAGAATAAGGTTGCAGACGCACTCACGCGTATCTCTGCACTTTTTGAACTTACTGATTGTCTTCATCATATGGACATCAGCGAGGTCATTTCATCTGCAGATCCTACATTCATTGCTCTTATATCTTCTTCATCAGCTCATCAGCTACACGACATCATTATATCCGAATATGATCGTGACACATTTGCACAGACTATTTTGGCTAAGCTGACATCATCGACTTCATCACAGTCAGTCAGCAGCTACAGCTTCGAGCTCATTCAGGGGTTGATCTATCGTAAGACCATATATGGCAGACAGCTGTACATTCCACCAACAGCTAAAGTCCTCACAGATGACGGTGAGATCACACAACTTCGCCACATTCTTCTTCACGAGTGCCACTCAGCCACTATTTCTGGTCATGTAGGCAAAAATCGCATGCTTCATCTTCTGCGTAGCCGGTATTATTGGCCAGGAATGACAACGGCAGCTATCAAGTACATTCGGGAGTGCCCCGTTTGTCAGCGCCAGAAAACGAGGCGACACAAGCCTTATGGTCAGGCACACATACGATATTCTGTGCCTAAGACAAAATGGCTTGATGTATCTCTTGATTGGATCACTGATCTGCCTATCACCACCAATGGGCACGACAGTATATTTGTGGTAATGTGCCAATTCTCCCATCGTTGTCATCTCATTCCCTTCAGCATGACCTGGACAGCTCAGCATACTGCTTCCATCTATATGCAGCATATCTTCAAGCTCCATGGTCTTCCGAGGAACATCATCTCAGATCGAGACCCCAGATTCACCTCTACATTCTGGCAGACACTGTGGAAATCTACTGGTACGAGATTGTCCATGACGTCATCACACCATCCACAGTCGAATGCTGCCAATGAGAGGAGCCATGCCTTCATTGAGGACATCCTCAGGTATTTTTCAAATTGTTGATTCATGATATGATTTCACCATCCTCTGGTTTATAAACTGATTAAGTAGTATTTTTTTTTCATCCTCAGGTGTTGTTGCAATGATACTTCAGCCAATTCGTGGGAGGACAAGTTGCCTCTGGTGGAGTTTGCAATTAACAATACCGTTTCTGCATCAACTGGTTATTCACCATTTTATCTCGACTCGATGGCGCAACCACTTTCGCCTCATGACCTGGTTATCACTATTCCGCCAGAAGCTCCTGCTCCAATACAAAGAGCTATTCGAGATCATTTTGACCAGTACTCGGCTGTTCATGCCAACGCGGTAGACAACATTTCCCGAGCAGCAGAAATTAGCCAAGCCAGATTCAATAAGACTCACATGCCTAAGCAGTTTGCAGTTGGGCAGAAAGTTCTTTTACGGACCGAGTTTATTCAATGGACTGGTTTGACAGAGGCAGGCAGACACTTTAAGCAGCCATATATTGGGCCGTTCACTATTTCCAAAGTGCTTAGCCATGGACGTGCATACGAGTTAGATTTCGGAAATCTTGATATCCGTATTCATCCGGTACAGCCTGTATCCAGATTAGAGCTGTACAATGACTCGATCCAAGCACCTTTGCCTCTGCCACAGATGATCACCGAAGAAGGGCAACCACTGTTTGAGATATCACATATACTCTCGGATAAGTTCACTAGAGGTGTCAAATACTATTTAGTACGATATGCAGGCTACGGTCCTGAGCATGACACCTGGGTCAAAGCCACAGAGTTGACCAATGCAGCAGACATTATAGCTGCCTATGAAGGCTAAACATTATATTAAGCCTTATGCCCTTACTTCTTGTAATATATACTAATACATGTCGATCATCTATATAACCTTGCTCTTAATGTTTATCATTATGTTGCATTGAAGCGGGAATTGATCCTTCCTTGCTAAAGGTGTAGTGAGCCTTGTTCAAAATCATACCCTTGCACAGATACGCACACATGCGAGATATCATATCTGTGGATAAATAAAAACTGCTAAATGCTACCTTTGCCAAAACCGTGGTTTGTCATCGGATTCTTGGCCAGTCATCCGAAGCTACCGGAGACATCGACTGAGGTAGACGGAGTTGTGATCCTAAGTTGTGCTTGACAAACATAACTAAATAAATTTCACATTAGTACGTGGCGAATCCATTCTCACTCATCGCGATAGATGTTCGTCAAAGCGTGCGTACTGGACAAAAACATTGAGGAGTTGAGCAGACCGGTTGAGGATTATAAGTCCAATTCCGTTAAGCAGGGCCACTCCGTTTGCATTAAAAACAAGCCCCAAAAATCGGGCTCCCCATCGCCACCTATGATCCTCCAAAGTAGCTTAAGGAGGGGAGGAAGGGTTGGGTGCACTATATCAGGCCGAGAATCGTGCGATTATAAATCGTTAAATCGTGGGATCATCGTTCGCTAAAGCGACGACGGCTAGCGCAAATAATCCGTAACGTAGACTTCGGATGCTTTGAATCGTCTAGCACATACATGATAACGTGTGGATCAATCAGTAATCCAGCGTAGGATTGTATCGCGAAAACGCTCTTCATTGAACCTTGGAACGTCACTCAACGATACGATTTCCGGAAAGGTGGGCTACATCCTAAGAACTGTAAGGTGAGGGACTAAAGTGGACTCAGTTCCCCCCAATAACCTAAAAACACCATGAGGGACGCCTCAAATCGGTGTAAGAAGACTGGTACCAGCAAGAAGCGACAACAACAAAGACATCAAAGACATATACAAAGGTATGCCCGTTGTGAGGTCACAACTCTCTTAAGAGGGGAGATCTGTCAGGGTTATGACCGATGACATATGTGTCATACATGTCATACGTGTCATACATGTCATACCATGTCATGTCATGTCATATATTATTATGACAGTCGGTCATGTCATATATTATTATGACAGTCGACAGTATGGTCGATCATGACTGTACAGGTCGAGTCGCGTCATACATTTATGACAGTCGTCAGTACGGTCGACGATGACTGTACATGTCGCCAGATGATTATGTCATATCATCAGGCATCCCTGTCATCGAGAGTTCGTATGATTGAACTCGAAGATGGCAAAGCAAAGATACATCTTGGAAACAAACCAAGAACCATCTTTAGCTTTCAGCATGCGCAGAACTCGCATGTGCAGCATGAACGAACTAGTCGTTACTACCATGCTGGTCGTTCAACCTACGTCTCGGGTTCACAACCCAATGGCGGTACCATCTAAGATGATGGGTGACGTAGGTATAAAAGTGAGGAAGCGTTGTGCTTCAGCAGATCCTCTTACAGAGACTGCACTCACAAACCCGCTCATCCGTTCACCTGCATTGCTGTCCAACTTTGCAGTGTTTCATTGTATATTGATAATATATTCACGGCGCTTGTATCTACAGCCGTATCAATCTAATAAGTATCTATGAAGGGACTACGTGGTCCTTTTGCCACCCGCTCTGCCGTAATCTCTCGCACCGTGTAAACGATATCATCACTGCCAACAAGATCGAAAGGGGTTTGCTGCGCCCGTTTGATGGGGCCTTTCCATTGGGCGACCCGTTTCACATGGTTAGGCTTACTTCCACGTCCATGTTTACCCATCTTGATTCACACGGCGTACACGGGAAGTCAATAGTCGAACTGTAAAATGATGTCCAGGTCGTGGCCAGAAATTTTGATTTTTGAATGCCACCAAATCGAGTCGAGAGCCTCCAACACACCCCCTCCAATCTGGGGATGGGCGTCATTTACATGTTTATTGGTTCATCTCAAACACACTTCAGCGAAGCCAAATTAGCGACGAATGAAAAGCCTAAAATTCAGGAGTGAAGGATCGGTTAGTAGGGAGTTATATACTACATATCGATATGTGGGTGTGTGTCACATGCAAATATCAATCGATTCTGATATGTCCCAGGGTCACGATCAATCGATTGTGATAATGCAAATCGAGAGTCGATCGATGGCGATAATTCGGATTAGGCATCAATCGATTGTAATTCTCGGAGGTGGATATCAGGCGATTGTAATATTCTGATTGTGCATCAAATAGGCATCAATTGATTATGATATTCTGATATATTGATGGTATCAGAATATCAAACAATTGATTCCATGCCTTGCAGGTGAGGGCTCGGGGGCTCTTGGCATGTTTTCAGTAGCTTCGGTTTCGCAGTAATCCGCCATTATTACGACAAAACTGTAACTGTTCACTGTTCACTGCAGCTGTACTGTAACGTGTTTTTAACTGGCAATTTAACTGGCAACTGCAAACCTAAACCCCGTTCACGAGATCACGACTGATACCTTACAGCGGCTCGCGATCGTTGAGTTGGTCGGTCCATCGATCGGGAGGTCGAAGAGCCGATCGCAGACCTGATCGAAGACCTGATCGAAGAGCTTCGTGTTTTTGGGGGAAAAAATGTATAGGCTAATGACTATAGCAATATTTTTTTCCCCACTTGTCTGATCGCAATTTTGTGATCAACTCATCGATCGACTCATCGATCAACTGACCGACCCGTCGACCTACTCGTCGACCTACTGTACGGTGGCGTGACGCGACGCGAGATGGTCATTAAAAAGAAATCGGGGGACATGACGTGACGCGACACGACGACTGTGACAGTGACACGAAAATAATCGGGGCGACTGTAGCAGTGACACCCAGCCCCCAATTAAAATGTATTTGACCCCCTTCCCCATATTTTTTGTTAAACTATAGGGAATAATTTTTTTCAAGATTTTGTCGCGTTTAGTTAGAAAATATTAAAATATTTTATAGATATTATAGATGGACAATGAAATTGAAAAAATCGGCGAAGTGAAAAAAATGGAATAAATTTTCTTAAGAATTTGACGAAAAAAGGGGGAGCACAAAACCACATTTTATCTACTTTACAACATGGTAACATAGCCATTAGATCACATGTAAAAGATTGTCAACTATATGCACAAGTAAATTCGACACAAATGGCAAAACATTTAAATAAAAATGGAGGTTTGTATGAAATCATACACGACGATGCACAAGTCAAAATGTATTTTGATGTAGATGGAAAAGAAAAAAATGATTTGCAATCACTTAAAAATAAAATTATCGAGCAATTTCCCAATGCAAACTTTCAAATAAGTGGATCCAATGGGGTTGATGTAAATCAAGGGTCGGAATGAAAAAAATGTTTTGACAATTACGATTAATCGATTAAACACGGTTATCACAATTACAATCGATTTGAAATTGCAATAATTACGAATCAAACAGGTTAGAAATTTTGAACAACTACAATCGAATCGATTTCCAACCTGTAACAATCGACAATCGAATCGATTTGCCTTCGATGAGGAACCACAATTAAATCGGTTACGTGTTCATCATAATTACCAATCAAATCGATTTCAAAAAAATGGATACACCAATCGAATGTGTTCTTGTCGTGTCATAACACCAATATAACCGGTTTCGATCTCTAGCGCCGACGACACGTTTGACATTATGAAATCGATTGTGTGCATATCGACGTGAACCGACCACTGCCACTCAATTATTGGCTGTTGGGTTTCAGCTGCGGCTCAAATTTCAAATGTGGCTGTCGGATGCTAAAATATCTACCCGAGACACCCATATAAAGCTCTAACCTGAGTGCAACTACATTCAAACTTCATTTCTTACATCATGGGCAGGCGTGCAGCAACGAAATCCAAGAAATCCCAACCCGTTAAAACCAGATTGCCGGCCCTAGGCAAGGGCCCGATCAAACGCACGCCCCGTCATGAATTCGATCATCGGGATAACGCTGAGAACATATATGATGTGGAATGTATCATAGCCGAGCGATCTGTGAAGGTTAATGGTCTCACGGTTGAAGAATGGCTAATCCGCTGGAAGGGATACAGTGATTCGCACGACACCTGGGAGCCAATCGAGAACTTGGCGGGCCTTGAAGATGACATAGCACAATTTCGAAATGCTAAATCCGAGCAACACCCTTTAAAGCTGGGCAAACGCAGGCGAAGAACTCCATTTGACGACACCACACCTGTCGCTGTCGCTGCCACTCCAGGCGAGAGTGCTGCTGCTCCTGGATACTCTACGGGTGTTACAGCCACTACTGCTGAAGCAGAAGATGATTGTGTTGAAGAAGATGAGAGTGAACATGCCATCCTTCGCCCTGCCATGCGAGGCCGCCGCATTGCAAAGGTAATTTGTACTCACCATGTTCTCCTTCGTTCCTTTCGTTCCTTACCCTTACTCGATTCTTTCACGAACGCTGTCTTACGTAGTCGTAACTGTATGACCGACAACCGGCCGGTCATCATGCTATTGTTTCGTTTTATTTGCTTCGACTCCCGCCGACGGTTCATGCAACGAACAAGGCTGACGTTGTGACATGCGTGGTGACCGCAGGTGTGGTCGTACTTCAACGAGATCATCTGCCCGACCACCGACAAGCCGATGGGTCTCCAGTGTGCCATCGCGGGATGCGCCGCCCGTCTTGCCTGCACCACCAACACCACCAACGCCCGGCAGCATTTATCCCACGTGCACAAGGACCACCTCGCTGAACTTGAGGCCGAGGAGTTCGAGAACGCTGCAGTCGCTGAAGCATCGGCTACCCCCAGAGTCCAGTCTGTGATCAACTCTGGGGGAAGTTCATGGCCCCCTGGAAAACGAGATCAACTGACTTCGAAGGTGGTCAACTGGCTCTGCAAACGTGCCCGGCCGCTCAGCCTTCCCGAGCGGGACACCGAGTTGAAGGACGTGTTGCTGTTCGCATCTGGAGGCGGCTACACCATGCCGTCTGCTCACAACGTTGTTCGCCAACTGTGCGTGTTGTCTGGCAAAGCCCTCGCCAGCGATCGCGCCAAGATCTTCAAGCTGATTGCAGCTGGTGTCAGCCCTTCCACCGGTGCGTTTCCCGCCACTCCCGGGACTTTAATTGCCTGCAATTTATCCTTAGAAAGGCAGTATCTGTTGTACTCGCATGCTCTCGAGTGTTTGGCGATACGTGTTTGCTACTATTTAACCGTTTTTATATTACTGACTGGCTGTTTCGGATATTATTGCAGCCATTGACATCTGGTCCGAAAACGGCATCGCGCTGTTGGGCATCCTCCTCTACTTTTGGTCTGCGGGTGCCAACACAATCGAGGAGCTTTTGGTGAGGGCTGTCCCTTTCGGGGAGATCGCTCACACCGGCGAAGAGATTGACCACGCCACGAAGGATGCCTTGGCTCTTGTCGGTGTGGGGAAGTACGAGTTCCAATCGGCCGCGGAGTCCCCAAATAACTCCATGACGGTGCTTACCGACAACGTTCGTGACTGCCTGCATAAGGCGGTGGCCGACGGAGCCAGCAATGTTCAGAAGGGTTTGGCAGACTTCGAGACCCACCCTTGCCCAGCTCATGTGGGTCAGAGATGCGTTCTGCAGTTTTTGAGCGTGAGTTGCATCGCAGCAGTTCACACGAAGACTAAGGGCATCGCAGCCCTATTCCGTCGCTCACCGCTCGGACTCTCCTGCCTGCATAAGTGCCAGGCAAAGTACCAGCTGCCGAGCACACAGCCTCCGCGTTCGGTAGCTGTTCGGTGGAATAGCATGTTTCTGCAATGGGAATGGTTCCCCCCCAGCAAAAGGCCCTCCAGATGTTCGATGTCGAGAGCTTGCAACTGAACTTGAGTACCGACGAGGCGGGCTCCACCTACCGAGATTTTCAAATGGATCTCAGTGACTGGGAGGTCGTTGAACAATCGGTGAGTCGACTGCCACTTTCTGTGTACACACGGATTAAAAAGTAAGGACTAGTCAATCAACCTTCGTTCAGTTCCGTTGATCGGTTCGAAGGCGACTTTTCCGCGCCTTACGACCATGGGCTTGTACCCCATGGCTCCGGAGGTTTATCCGCTGTGTACATTTTAGTGAATGCCCTGCCTACTTGTACCGTATTTTCATAATGATAAACTGCTTAACTGACTGCTTATTTTTTGTATGCTGCAGATACCTGTGCTGCGGCCGGTCTTCCACTACACGAGGATCATCCAAGGCACGAAGTATGTCACGATGTCGTTGGTCTTGCCAATGACTGCCTGGTTGATCGAGTTTGAGTTGAGCCCGACCGTCGACATCACCCTCGCCAACAACTCCGTCCTCAAGCACAAGGAGCTCTTGCACGGTGTGCAAACTGCTCGCGAGGCCATGCACCGTGACTTCGTGAGGCGATGGGTGTATGAGTTGGACGAGAGCATCCTTGAGGACTACGTGGTGGCAACTTTGCTGGATCCTCGGTGGAAGAACTGGCAGTTTGAAGGTTGCAACATCTTTGACAACGGTGATATGACCTCCCTTCGCGCTTTCGGGTATTTGCGCACCGCGTGGACTAACTTCAAACCCAGCAATGTAGAGCCCATTGCCCCTGTTTCCAAACCTGTCAGTGGGAACTTTGGCGAGTCATCCTTCATGCGCAAGAAGACCGATCCTAGAGTTACTCAGCCTGAAAGAGTAGTTAGAGATCAACTTGATTCATACTTAGCTTTGCCCCAAGAGCCAAATGAGGATGGCTTTGACGTGATGCTTTGGTGGAACCGCAATGCTGCCACTCTACCCGATGTCTACCGTATGGCCCGCCAGTTCCTAGGATGTCCTGCCACCACTGCGGGTGTAGAGCGTGCTTTTAGTGCGGCTGGCAAGATGCATGATGACCTGCGCAAAAACACTTCGGAGGGCACACTTGAGCATATGCTTAGAGTCAGAATGAGTACTGACTAGACCGGTTGCAAAAGTGTGTACACAGTAATATTTTGATAGCAGCTTGCTGTAATACTTTGATATCAGCCTGCTGTAATATTTTGATATCAGCCTGCTGTAATATTTTGTTAATCTGCTTGTTGTCATACCTTCTTAGCTTGCTGTGAAAATATGCTAGTGCCCTGCAGTTTTTGATATCGCCTTTACCTTGTTATGCACTTTTGGTTTACCCCTGCATATCTGCTTATCTGTTTACACCCTGATAACTGTTTACACCCTGATAATCGGTTTGATAACCGGTTATCAAATAGGTTAGGTTGCCTGAAAATTAGGTACACAATCGGTTTGCAAAAAACAATAACACTAATCGAATCGATTTGAACTTTTAATAATCGGGTAGATAATAGGTTTGCTTTTCAGATACAATCACAATCGAATGGGTTTAGCACGTCAATAATCAGGTACACAATCAGTTGTGGAAATTTTTAAAACACTAATCGAATCGGTTACAACTGTCAACAATTAGTTAGAAACCGATTATGAAAATCAGACAATCGGTTTGAAAGAGGTTTGAAATTTCAAACCGATTCCGACCCTTGATGTAAATGGCAAATACAAATGGAGTTATCATATTATTTTGTCTAATTATTTTTTTGACAATAATTATGAAGTGAGGAAATTGCTACAAAGTTTTGCACGAGACATGGGTAACGACATGTACAACAATTGCACAACCATAGATACTAATGTTTATAAGAAATCACAACAAATGAAGTGTGTGAATCAATCAAAAGTCGGTGATAAAAGAATTCAATCTATTATTGAAGGTGATGAGAATGTGCTCAAGCATTGTGTTTTGTTTGCCTCGGACCAAGATGCAATAAACATAAACACTTTAAATTGGGAATGGCTTATGGTAAAAAATATTGAGAAAATTGCACCATAAGTAACCCAACACAAGCCATAAACTTGTGTGATATACCACAATTAAATAAAACTCTTCCACAAAATTTCAATTGGTACAATTGCACCCCTATTCAAGTGTTAAATTTAATTCCAAATGAAAAGAGAGGTCATCCAAATGCTTTGAACCACATGTTATCTTGGCAAACTGTGTTATATAGCTACTTTAATGGCATATCTTTAAAAGAATTTTTAGGATGGGTGATACAAAAGGATAATTCCCAAAGTAGAATCCAAAAATATTCTTCTTATTGGAGCCACGCTTCCAATTATCAATCTCCTCACATTAATTGGATAAAAGCATTGCTTGAAAGGTTTTATCCCAAAATTGGGGAGGATACATATGGGAAATTGTTTAGAGATTGGATCACAATAAAAAATAAGGTAGAATGTCAAAAACCTACACACCATAGTTGGCTAGATTTAAAAATACCTTTTGATGATGGAGCTCGCACGATTTACTTGACTAGTAAAATGGGAAAAGGCAAAACACATGCATGCATTAATTACATTGACCATGAAGACTATTTATGTGAAAAAGCCAACACTAAAAAAGCGAGCATAATATGGTTTTCGAAAAACATAGCATATTGCAAAAATGTTATTCAAAGGTTAGAAGAAGCCAAGCTTGGGTTTTAAAATTACAAAACATTCACAAAAGCTAATCAAGATGATATTCAATATTGCGATAGATTAGTCATGTCCATGGAGTCTTTGCACAAAACAAAAAATGCAACATATGATATTGTGATTTTAGATGAGGTTGAGTCCTATCCAAGTACTTGGAAATCAAGTACTCATAAAGACAACTTGGATAAGAATTGGTGCAAATATCTTGATATAATAAAAGGCGCTAAAAAGATGATTCTAATGGACGCCTTTCCTAATAAAAAGACCATGGAGTGCTTTACCAAAGTTGCAAAACATGAGGTGCTTACATGGAGTGTTACATCGCCATCTCCTACTAGAGCATTACATGAATACGCCCATAAAGATAATTGGTTAGGTTCTATAGTTCAAGCCATTAACAATGGGGAAAACATAAGTATATATTATCCATTTAAAACCGATTTTAAAAAAGGGAAAACTGTGTGGTGTTATGGCATGAATTCCTTTAAAGATCAATTGTGTAAATGGACAAACCTTAAAGAAAATGACATACTTTGTTATCATGGAGATGTAGATGATAAGCACAAAAAACATTGTCATATGTAAATGATGTATGGAATAAAGCTAGGGTTGTTATATCAAACACGAGCATTAGTGTGGGAGTAAATTTTGATGTAAAAAACTATTTTCATAAACAATATGCTTTTTATAATCCATCCATGGTTAATATTAGGGATTTTCCCCCCAAAAATCTATATAGAATTAGACACACTATTACAAATGAAGTTCACATTTATTCCATGCCTTGTATTAGGCAAGTTGAAGGATTTTCCCTTCCTTATGGCGAGATTACTAAAACTTGTGACTTGTATCAAGAACTACAGTAAACACTCATATTTAATGAGAGATCTGGCTCCAGCCAGATGCCGCGCTGTGCTAATGAATTGTTCATTAGAAGGAACGCGATTCATGAGCCAGCCAGCACCATTCGTTATTTTCCTCACGTCAGCCTTACAAACTGAAATTTTCGAGAAAACTGTGTGCTGATTTTTCGAAGTGATAAAATGGACCCAGCGAGTAGGCAACAGCTTAGAGAGCTGCACACAGACATGAAGACAGACAGACAGATATTATGGTGTAGACACCATAACACCAATAATTACCTACAGTAATGCCATGTGCAATAATTAGCCTAAAGCCATGTGCACCGCGTCAAGTTATGCCAGCGTCAATTCCTTATGTTAAGATTGCCGAAAGCATGCCAGCCAGCGAGCGCCTTCCTTATTTTGGACCTCTTCCTGATTTTTTTGGGTCCAGCCAGCGAAATCACTAAAATCGTGACCCCCCCCCAAAACGCTGGCTGATTCCTTAACGGTGAATTCCTTAATACTGAGTGTCTACTGTAATGGATTGGCATACAATTGAACATTATGCTAGGGATATAGACACATTCAAACATTTTGCGAAGCTTGCAAATTTTGAATATAGCAAATCAAGTTCTTACACTATAGAACAACAAACTTTAAACATGATAAAAAATGTGGAGCATTTTGCTCATTATGACTTTGACAACATTATGTCCATTACCAATTTAGATATTATTGAAAACTTCTACAACATGAAAATCTATAGTAACGAAGCTAGCATGGAAGATCACTTGATTGTTTCAAAACACCAATTTATCCAAAGATTTGTAAAAAATACACCTATTGATATACTCAAAACCTTATGGAACAAAAAATCAGCAAGATATATTGATGCTTGGGTTTACATGTTCGAAACCGATCATTTAATTTTAGATTTGTATAAACAAAATATTGCTTTAGACACATTTGAATATTACCATTTAATCCTAAGTGGGATATAAACATTGAAGAATTTAAAAAAACATTTCAAAATTAAAATGCAAGCCACCAAAATAAATGCTTGTATGATCGCTCATGCCTTAAATGCATATTTTGGTGTAACGTGTTATAGCATAGCAAGTGACCCTTCTACAAAAAAACCAAAAAAATGCAACAAGTATTTTGGAATAGTGTATTGCAGAGTGACACCACCAACAGACTTACAAATAGCGGTGTTACCCCAAAGAAATGCTGATGGTAAACTAACATTCCCTTTACATGCTATGGAAGGTTGCTGGACAACGCTCGAGCTGAACAAAGCTGTTGAAAAGGGGTACATCATCGATGAAGTGTTCGAAATGTGGCATTGGACAGAAAGGTCCACAAGCATTTTTGAAGGGTATGTCAATGCATTCTTAAAAATTAAACAAGAAGCTAGTGGCTTCCCCGCTTGGGTTAAAACCGAAGACGACAAAGATTGGTATGTAAAAAAGTACTTCGACGCCGAAGGTATCCATTTAGACAAGTAAAAAATAAGCAAAAACCAGGGTTTACGGTCAGTGGCAAAGATCTTTTTAAATGCCCTGTGGGGCAAATACGTCGAGCGGGAAAATAAAGCATTGACCAAATTTATCAAGAATCCATATGAGTTTTATGACATTATAACTAATGAATTTTACAATTGTAAGTACGATTTTGTAGGTGCGGAGGGAAATGAGCTCGTAATGTTAAATTACACTTCCAAAGATATGTACCATAAGTCTAAATATAGTACCAACGAAATGATAGGTGTTTTTACATGCAGTTACGCACGACTCAAGTTATATTCATTGTTTGAAGATGTGGGTTTTGACAATGTGCTATACGCGGACACCGATTCTTGCATTTATGTTGAGATGGTCGATGTCAACGATCACGTATATCGAACTCAACGAGGCGATTATTTAGGACAGCTTACGGACGAGCTTGAAGAAATGAATACCAAATTGTTGGAGTATGTAGCAACCGGACCCAAGTCATACAGTTTGCGGTTTGATGACGGGACTACCCTTACTAAAGTAAAAGGTTTTCCGTTATCGGTTGAGAATGCCGCAAACACAAACCACGACACCATGAAACAATTTGTCCTAAATGGCGAAGGACAAATTGGGCTTCAAAATAATGTTATACGCCAACAAAAAAGAGTTTGTACACACAAACCATTAGGGCTAGAAACACGACCTGAAACGAAGACTTTTAGGTATCAATATAACAAAGGGCATGTCCAAGTCGATAGAGATTATAACATTTTGCCATGGGGACACAATGAAATATATTGTGTGTCATAAAGTATATTCATACATAATGAGCGCTACACTCCTCGAACTGTCCACACTTTTCAACGTCCGGCAAACGCGTCTGCAAAATTTCCGCCGCCTTATGTCAATTTTATTTTGATAAATATTATGGATATTCAGCGGCTTATTTTTGTTTTTATGATACTCACGTAGTATCTTTGACGCCTTTGAGACGAGCGGAGCTCAGTATGTCGAAATACGGCCGGAAATCTTCGGCTGCTGAGCCGCTACTTACGAGTCTTGAAGTCCATCTCAAACAAATAATGAGTAGTGCCTCAACAGCACTGCGCTTACTGAAAGTAACAGAAAGGAATTTTACCGCACTGCAGCAGGTGGAGGCAGACGCAGCAGCGGAAACATGCCTTACAAATCTCACAGACTCGCAAGTAGTGACAAAAAATCTGCTCGAGGCAGTTAGGCTAGTAGGCGCCAACGCAGTTGCGACTGTAGCCACAGCAGAACGTGCCATCATCTCAGAGAAGAAAAGTAATCAAAGAGGGCGCGACAACTCCACACTAGGAACCGCATCTCAGCAGGGTCATAGCGCGAAAACAGTCAGACGGAAAATATTACGGAACGCAAATAGAGTGGCGAGACAATTTGTAAATAGTGGCGCAGAGCAGCCTGCGAAGACGAATCCAACGGAATCTACACCTGAAGCCATGGCTACTGCAGACACAGCAACTGCAAATCTACGGACGCATCGGGAAACAACGAAACAGGCACACAGTGTCGCCATCCCAAGCGACTGTGGTGACAGGATCCTTTCGGAGAATCACAAACGCCTACAGACACGCAAACGCTCAGAGCCACTGCCTACAGCTTCGAAACCACCTGACAAATCAAAAAAGCGCCCAGGGTCTCAGAGGCAAAATACGTATAAGTCAATCCTGCGGAGTCCCATACCTAGCTAGCTGCGACAGCTGGCATCGAAAGACGCCCCCTTCTCTCAGTAATCGACACTAGTTCACAATAGCCGTATTAAGGTGTGATGAGGTATTAACATCCCGGTGGAGAAGAACAGGGAAGAGCGCCGCGCACGAGAACCACTTTTCCTGAAAAGGTTTTTATATCTTGGATCTCTTGCAGCGTGCTGCAGTGGGGAAAGTAAGAAAATCCTCAGCGGCATCGTCGGACTCTGCACCGATAGATAAATAAATAAGCAGGGGGGGGCAAAACTGCCGGAAACAGATCGACAAATAGAATCCTTTGCCCACACAAAAGAGGCAGCAGCCGGATCGGAGTGGGTGCAACTGTTGCTCATGTAATAGAAGCATCCTTCCCCATCTTAGTGCTAACTAGTGATAAACTAGCAGTTCGTCTGCACACACGTAGCCATAGGAGAAGTAATTTACTTATCTGCACATCTGGTAACTTGTCTAGGCCCAGAGTAGGGCCTGGGAAATTAATTTACTCACACGCCCAACAGGGCGTGGTTTTTTCTTTTTCTTTTTCTTAATGAGCGCTAAATCAAAAAGCATATCTTTGGAACGTATACAAGAATTGTATCTACAACCAGATTTTGGATTATCCGGACTTGAGTCTTTTTACAAAAAGTTGCGTAACAAAGGGTACGGCGTCACCAAATCGCAAGTAAAAGTTGCTATAGATGCCACCGAGTCTTCCCAAACGTTTAGTCAACAAAAGAAAAGTAATCGCAAAAAATGTTTCCTATTTATGGTCCGGTTGAGAAGATTAATATGCAAATGGACCTTGCGTTCGTGCCTAGATTAAAGTCACAAAATAAAGGATATATTGTCATTCTTACGGGAATCAACATTAACTCGAGGAAAGCTTGTGCCATTGCACTAAAATCTAAAACCGTTAAAGACAAACTTGATTAGAAATCAGAAGCTGCCGAAGGAGTTGTCCCCGCTACAAGGAAAATGATATTGGATTCCAATTTACGCAATGGAAATTTAACGACAGATTCTGGAAGTGAATTTGTTAACAAGCAAGTTAAGCAATTGTTACAAGAGTACAACATAACTCATTATGTCGCGGAAGTAAAAGACCATTCCCGTATGGGCACAATCGAACGTTTTAATCGCACATTAAAGCTAAAGTTATCAAGAGTTAAAAAAATCAGATTGGGTAAATCAGATTGAGACGATTGTAAATGCCTATTACCCGCAGCTTAAGGTGGCTTAAGCCACCTTAACTTAAAGGGCTCATGGGGGCTTCTTCGGCGGTGCTTTCAAAATTTGGAGACCTATGTCGTCAAGATCTTGAGCTGCTCTTTCTGCAGTGTCTTATCAAAAGTTTGATCTGAGTTCATCTTGACCCTCAAAATCTCGGTTGAAGTAGGGTGGGTATTTCCCAATTTTCCTTAAGATGGCTTAAGCCACCTTAAGCTAATTAGCTCACCGGGGGCTTCCTCTAAGACGCTTTCAAAATTTGGAGACCTATGTTGTCAAGATCTCGAGCTGCTCTTTCTGCAGTGTCTTGCCAAAAGTTTGATCCGAGGTCATCTTGACCCTCAAAATCTCGGTTGAAGTAGCATGGGTATGCAAAAACCGGGAAAATCGCTCAAATTTTACTAAATGTTGCACCCTCTTGGATACTTCCCAAAATTGCTCACCGGGAACTTGGGCTCGCCTAATAGTGCACATAGTGTCTAAAAGAAGAGAATATCGCCGTCATTTTGAGCTAAAAAAATCTAGCTTCCGGTACCGATAGCTCCCGTAATAATTGAAAACGTTAAGGTGGCTTAAGCCACCCTAAATCGCTGTTAGGGTGGCTTAAGCCACCCGAAGGGTAATAGCCATAAAGAATTACAACGACACAAGTAATGCTGGTAATCCAGATGCATCAAGTCCTGATGACATAAACACTATCAAGATTATTAGAAATGTATTGTTGAAACGAAATAAAACGTTTGAACTATACAAAACATTAGGCATTAAGATTGGCGATACGGTTCGATTACGTGTGCGCGCAAAAACGTTTGACAAAGAATCTCAACGTTGGTCAACAAAGGTCTATAAAGTTGTAATGAGACAAGGTAATTCATTTATTGTAGAAGATGTTGAAGACAACGAACGTTTAGCAAGGGCGTATAAGCCTAGAGAACTTTTAGAAGTCAAAGGACCTATAGCTAAATCCTCAAAAAATACTCGAGGTACTCAAGGTATCTCTAAAGAGGCGCAGAATGAAACGGTTGCTCGAAAGTTGAAAAAAGAGGGCATCGACAAAATTGTGGAAGTAGAACGTTTGCGAAATTACGATGGACATAAAGTACGAGTATTCATAGATGATAAGAAATCTCCCAACTATCAAAAAACATTAACAGGGCATCTAAAACTGAATAAAGGCAAACGATCTAGGCGCAAATATGAGTTGATATTTGACGCCAAAAATGAAGAAAACGAGTTTGTAGATTTGCCCGACCCAACAATTACCGTCTTAGACGCGAAGGCATTTTAACAATCATCTACAAACTCCAATGTACTGTTATCTTCATGAGGCTTTAATAACATTTGTGAAACCTTGTAACTAATGCCAAATTGTCCATTTATAATCCAAATTCCCGCAACTTGCACGATGGCTTTGATATTTGCATACTTTGTTTTATGTATTTGAAGAAGTGTTTGTACTCCGGTATCGCCTTCGAACACTTGGACATCGTCAATAGGTACTTGACATTTGAATAATGGCGAATAATTTTCGTTTGCCGGTTGTTTGATTGAGGAATTGAAAAATTCTTTAATGTCTTCTTGGTTGTAGTTTTTTCTTTTTAACCACTTGAACGCGTTTGTCGTGGCAGTCTCGGTTACCTTTTGATCGATCGCCTTTAACATTTCCGAAAACGATTTGTTTGCATCATTTAGCGATAGATTAAGGTAATATTTGTCACTGTCTTTAAAAGAAGGTGCTGTTAGATAAGGTGTTTGGATACAGAATGGTTTGTTGTCATATCTTATGTTCACATATGATCCTCCTCGAGATAGTGTTTTTATGTCTTCGCAAGAGATTTTAGCAATGTTAAAAGTTTGGGAAGTTGTTGGATAAATCATAAAAGTGCGCTGCCTACAATATTAGTTAAACATATTTTTGAAAATAATTTTAGACGCAAGATGAGAAGAAATTTCTAACTTTGGGGGGAAATGGTTATAATATGCATATATCTTAAAGATAATGTGGAATTGTAACCAATTCCCCCCTTTTTGCGTTTAGTCCGCTTCTCACTCACTTCGTCCTCCCTTTGTTTCAGTAGTAACTGTACGACTACGGTGTCCCGACCATCTCACATTTTCTACAATGCTACCACAATAATCGAGGCGCTTGCGCCTCTATCGGTAGTCAGTGTAGGGCGGAGGGACACCGTAGTCGTACACTTACTACTGGTTGCTCACGTTGTTTTGGAGACACATGGCGACGAAGAAATTGCCGGACGTGACACACCGTGTGTCACTGCCTGGGTCCGTACTGTGTATTCCTATAGTACAAGGGTGACGGTCCGTAGGGTTTCGCCTTAAGCCGATTAGACAAGTTCGTGTCCGTTTAGCATCGCCGAATTGTCTGATTTGGCTGCGTATATCTATTGGCTACTGCCCAAATTCAAAGTCCTCCCACAAGGACTAGTGCGTAATGGTGACATTGGTCACGAAATCGACTATTTCAAGCATATACGACAACCGCGCATCATATTTATGAGTTAAATGAATTTATTTTCCTATTTGGACAACCCATAGGTGGCCTTAGTTGTATTTTTAGATGGCACGCTTCGAGGGTATGCTTTTGCAAAAGTCGTCGTAAAAACGGTGGTCCTTCCACAAGGAATACCACCGTATAGCATTTTGGATGCCGCACACTCGAACACAAACCCAATAAATCTGCCAATTAAATAAATTGATGGCTTCGTGCACAAGGCTTTTGAGGCCTTGGGCTTTTGGCGACTAAGAAATATAATCATATCTTAGTAATGATTTTGCAAGGTTACGTGCGCTGGAACTCACGGGAAGCCCTTTGCTGTTTGGCATGTTTGGGTTTGGGTGCATGCAAACCCAAACCCAAACCTGCCTCATGATGTGCAGCACGCGTTTTGCGCATAGCTTACATCAGAGGTTGTGCGTTTGAGGGTGCACCAATATTGCTGTTAGCAATATCTGTGCAAAGTCCCGTAGACTAGAACGCACGAGAACCCCTCCGTTGTTTGAGTTTTTATGCAATGTGCATGAAAGTTATAAGGGCCTATCAGCTTAGCTCGCAGTCGCGACTGCAAACTGAGCGGCCACGGATCGGCTCAATCAAGAGCTCCAAAAATTCCCAGGAGTCAATATAATATATCCATGTGCGTTACTGTTGGAGAAGCCACTAGGACACAATTCGCCAAATTTTTTCAAACAACTGTCGAGAGGCAAATCACGAAGTAAGGACACCCACACGACACGCGTATGCACCCGCGTCCGCTTGCTAAGGTGTTCCGCAATAGCTTCCTCGTCATCCGAATCCTCAAATATTTCTCGGCCTTGCTTCCCTGGGCTAGTGAGCTCCAAGGTTTCCTCCATGTCTTCCATGGCACTAGAGTGTGCCCGACAAACGGTATGCTCTATGGTTTTCGGTTAAAAATGGTTCAGGCGGCTCGCATGCATGGTGACATGCGACATTTAATCTATTCCCGAATAACATCACTTTTTTAATATTCCCCATTTTTGTTAATCTATTCCCGCATAAATACCCTACCAATATTGCGCGAGACGTAATATTGCGGCGGGATGATGTGTCGCGGTGAGACGAAATATTGCGATGAGATGACGTGTCGCGGTGAGATGAAATATTGCGGTGAGATGAGATGAAATATTGCGGCGAGACGAAATATTGCGGTGAGATGATGTATCGCGGTGAGACGAAATATTGCGGTGAGATGACGTGTCGCGGCGAGACGAAATATTGCGGTGATGAGATCAGATGAAATATTGCGGTGAGACGAAATATTGCGGCGAGATGATGTGTCACGGTGAGATGAAATATTACGGTGTGATGATGTGTCGCGGTGAGATGAAATAATGCGGCGAGATGAAATATTGCGGTGATGAGACGAAATATTGTGGTAAAATGATGTCGCGGCGAGACAAAATATTGCGGTGAGATGATGTGTCGCGATGGGATGAAATATTGCGGTGAGATGAGATGATATATATTGCGGCGAGACGAAATATTGCGGTGAGATGATGTGTCGCGGTGAGATGAAATATTGCGCGAGATGAGATGTCGCGGTTGAGCTGATATAGTACCGCGGATGAGATGGAATAGTAGCGGCGCGGATGAGATTGAATAGTAGCGGTGAGATGAAATATAGCGGTGATACGATATATTGCGGTTGATAATGAATAGTAGCGCGGGTAAAGTGGAATATATTGAAAAAGGAGGGAGAGGGAGAGGGGGAAAGGGGGAAAGGGGAAATGGGGAAATGGGGAAATGGGGAAAGGGGGAAAGGGGGAAATGAAAAGAGAAAAGGGAAAAAAGTAAAAAAGTAAAAAAAAAAAAGTAAAGGGGGAGGGGAGGAGGGGAGGGAAGGTATGTAGGAAGGGCAGCTCCCCCCCGATCCCCCCTAGGCAGCGCTCCGAGAAAATCAGCATTTAACTTATCCTATTCTGTTATGCAGCACGGTGTTATGCGGTGATAAACAGCGTGATCTACATACAACAGGTTGATATATTCGTCGCAGCATGATGATATTTTATTCACAGCAGGATGTCATCATCCTATATCCAGCAGGATCACATAATTATACCCCAGGATCGAGCAAGGTGACATGCACTGCAGTGGTGGGTATGCACTGCAGCGGGCTGTTATGCACTGCAGGGTTGCTGTGCGCTGCAGGGTTGGTATGCACTGCAACAAGATTATTTCTTATTACATATTTACTGTCTGGCCGTTGGTCTATTCAGTTGTCCGAGTCATCACTACTAGACTGCCGCTCCCAGGCAGAAGTTGGCTTCTTCGGACGACCACGTTGCTTCTTACTCTTCAAAATGACAAGACTCTTCTCAGCAGGCACTTTGAAGTCATCCTCTGAAACACCACGAGCAAGCACATGCTTGCACTTGCACTTCTTACGGCACCGTGGGCATGAGCAATCATATCAGATATACTCGCTGACAGGGGTGGTAAGCTTCTCTACCCGATAAAAGTGGCTCAACGCTTTCATGCACTCCTCCAAAGACTTTCCCGAGAATCGTGCAGCCTTCGGATGGTCCCGGACTGAGTACCGATACAAGGATGGCTGCTTTGCCATGGATCGCTGCACACTGACAACACTGACACCATGGAACGCTGCATCAGGAAGGACTCCCCCAGCAACTGAGCATTCCGACAGTCCGAGTTCTCAGGTATAGAAACCGCCTGCCACTGCTTCTCCGGCTGCCGCTACATACTCAAGGCCTCATTGCGCAGGTACTTCGTCAACGTCGGGATGTAGGATGTCACCACCTCCCGCGTGTGCAATGTGCTTCTCCTCGCCACGTCGGGGTTCTTACCCTCAATGGCGGCTTGCGTCATGGACACAAGCGGAAGGGCATATGCACTACACCACCTTCCCTTCCAGAACATGCCCGGATCAGCTACGTCGGGGACCTTTGCAGTCCCAGGGACTTGCTCATCAGCAAGCATCAACTCCGTCACGAAAGCGGCTCGCTGCGGATAATACTCATTGACGAAACCAGTTGCGAAACCAGGATTGTCCCTCGCCACAAAGCGCAGGAATTCCTCCATGACAAACTCAAAAACTGGGACCCAAGCATACATGGCCAGCGCCTTCAGCATTTACTTGATCTGCTCCCTTTCCACATCGGTCCGCAGGAGCATATGCAGTGTAGCACCGTTCCTTGTCAGATTACAGACAATTAAGTGCATGAAAGAATTCAACCAAGTCCAACCAGTGGAAGCACTCAACGTGCGCGCAGCGCTGCCAATCGCATCCGCGCTATCACTTTCGTCACCAAAGTTAAGCTTGCCCTCAAAGTCAAATGGATCCCCATCGGAAACTCCTTAGTCGCGTAGTCAATTAAGACTTCCAGTAGCCAGATGTAGAACTGCTTGCTCTCAGAAGACACTCTACACATAGCTTCTAATTGAAACGTGCTACTAGCGTCCAGAGTGTCCACAGGCTCAACCGGATCGCCATTCCAGTTGACCTTATGTTTCCCATCAAGTGATCGAGGAAACTGCCATGGGGCATGTTGCGAGTGCGCGCAAAGTTTCGCAGGAACTCGCGACAGGTGACAATAATAAGAAGCATCTCTGTCTCCTCAACTACCACAGGAAAGGCTGGTCGAGTTTCTATCGCTGGCGCACTGATGTCGAAGATAGATGCATCGGCCTATCGAGAGGTGGAAGACGCATATTACAAGAATCAGGGGATCACAGTCGTCGACAAGCATGATTCCGTGGAACTGCTTTTGCCTTGCACGTACATCGGGCCGAAGGCGTTTTTTCTTAACCAACAGATGTTAATGGTAATCACTACCATGTGGTGCACCTGCTGCGCGAGGTACATACTGGCAGTTACTGAAGCGCCAGATGACTCCATTATTACTTGTGGCAAGGGAAGTGCTCTGCCAATGCCATCCCTCGACTGGGAGGCCAACTTATCGTGGCCTTGTATATTATCAGCGACACCATGCAGGCAAGCACGCGGGCTGTCAGATGACCCTATTTAGTCAGTACGTAGTGGTGGAAACAGCTAATCAGGCATATATACGTAGATACACTAATATATTAGTGGACCCACCTCACTAGCAAGTGGCTCTCATTGAATCTTGGAGCAATGACGTTGTAGCATTTGTAAATATCTTTATACACTTGGCTGCATCGTCGTGTCCACACGTGGACAGTTGCTTAAACTTCGAACCAATCCCCTGTCTGCATGTGGAATATTTATAAATTATACATTGTACCCCGTGCCTACACGTGTGCGTATCCTTATCTTTAGAACCAATCACAAGCCTCCGTTCATATAGAATCCTTACTTTTCTTTAGTTTCTATACGTTCGCATCCCTTGTATATATGACCCATGAAATATCTAGGAAGCTTCCACCTACCTACGTTTGGTTACTTTTCCTTATTCATATCTGCCGTATAACTCTCAGAGCCAATAATCAACTACCATCTTTTAAATATTCACCGTGAGCATTTATAAGCAAAAAGTAACCAAACGATAACCAAACGATAACCAAACGATAACCAAAAGTACCCGAAAGTAGCCGGAAGTAAGCGTATTATTCTTCGTAGTGTCGTCGAAGTCCTCAAGACTCTTTACGTTGGTGTCCTTCATAGTTTCCATGATCTCTAGAAGGCCACCATATGTGTTGCGCTTTCCCTCTCGCAGCAAGCTATATATCCTTGTTACTAGCGACAAACGTGCGCAGCTGAGCCAATGAGCCGAGGGTTCGCACGCCGGGCTTTGGAATCGTTGACATGTCATAGTAAATATATACATACATGTCTTGATAAAAAGAGAACCTGTGGAAAGCGCGAGCTCGTCTATGGCCAGGTAAGTGGTGACTACGTGGCTACAGCATAGCGTCGATACCTTTATTGTATCTAAGTATGAGCGAGCCTTGACATTGAAAAAAAAAAAAACGCAGCAAAATCGGGAAGCAGCAAAGGCTTGCTCTTCAACAGCTGATATCGTTCCTCGTTCCGAATTTCAGATTAAGAGGGCGATTGGTAGTGGTAGTCTTCCTATAGTGTAATCAGTGCCGACCTTGTCACCATAACGAATCAAGGTTAGACGAGGTGCACGCCTCGGATTGTACAAACAAAAATGGATATTCCTCGCAATCCGAGCCATAAACCTCGGGGGCCTCGAGAAATAACGGAGTCAAGATCAGCACCCATATCCACATTCGTGCCTACCTTATTCTTTCGCTATGGACAAACTAGAATCTGGTCTAGCAGCATTTCTTAGAAAGCCTGGTATTCAAGTTATTGATTGTAAAAAAACGGTGCGATGTGATAATAGCCGATGAATTATACTACAAGTCTCGTCTTTCCGTGTACCCAGATATCTTGATCCCACGTCGTTATGGAGTAGTCTACATGCATCAACGCTACAACTTTGCCGTGTTCTATCTGTTGTGGATCACAACCATTTGCGGAGTTGACGTTCTTTGCAGTGCCGCGTTTCAGAATCACTCAACCATATTATGGTATCATCAATTCGATACCTCGCTGTTTAAACGCTTAGCCATATTGTCGACATCAATCACAATCTTTGCATGATCGCGGGGACATAGCATGTGGCCAAACTGCGCAAAAAACTTATCTGGGTGCCAGCGACGCATTGCTGAATGAATTTTGCGCTTCCGCTCAATGGCTGAATCTGTGTGCAAGACGCCAGCAACAGATGAGCCCACTGGGACCCAGGGAATGTCACGATGCTGGATTTGTCCTTTAACCTTCGCAAGCTTGCAGAACTCGTTCCACTGCCTTTCCCACGTGTCCTGTTCCTCCTGTTCACAGCGCCTCGCCACATGGTTGCAGTTAGTGCCGCGATGATGCAGGGAGTTTGCTGATTTTTTATGTGGCCTCACTGCGTACCATTTGATGCCGCATGCTTTCACGCGGCGGCTGCCGGGAAGATCGCAACAAAAAGAGGTGAGAGCTAATGCTACACCGTTTTATATGCAAACGGTTCGATCAACTCAGATTCAGCCCTCTGAGAAGAGATGGATGACTTGTGTATGCGTCTTACAGCAAGTCTATATCAAATGGCGTCTGGATGGGAAAATCGCTTGAGCAGAGAGCACATCCAAACATTACAACCCAACTCGTATACCCCACGAAACTCGGGTCACGGGCACTCTGCGTACACACAGCATCGCGAAGCTGGCATGCCGCATGCAAGCACGGAAATTCAGTGACACATGCAGGTCAAATGAAGGCACGCCCATGTTTCCTAAAAATAGCTGCAAATCGCTGTAGAAGTCAAGTGCGCATTGGCCCGAACCTGCAGAACATCGTGCATGACATGTGCCAAGTGCGCATTGGCCCGCACCTGCAGAACATCGTGCATGACACGCGCGAACCATGCATCCAACCGATTCTTATTACGTGCCGCTTCCTGCTCCTGCCTCTCCTGCTCCACGCGCTTTGCCGACAGCGCCTCGTCCTGCGCACTCACAAGAGCACTTGAGTGAAGTGCACTTAGATGCCCCTGACAGGAAAGCAGTGCAGACACGAGTTTCAAGCGCCCGAGTGTGGTATGACGAATCTCCATCCTGGAGGACCAAACAACTTTTGATCATCCAAATCTGTGGCGGTGAGATAACGGCCTGGGCGTCGCAAGAAACAAACGAGACACGTGCCCCCGAATTGCTACTGAACGCTAAAAACAGTCAACATATATGCGGCATGTCTCTACAAATACAATTTTATCGCCGCAAGCACCATTTGAAGCAACAGCCGAGCTTTGACCAACCTTCATCATCTCACGCTGCCTTCGCGCCTCCCAATACCCGCAATCAGTCCAGTAAGTGTACGGATCTCTATTCACAAGATGAGGTATGACTCGTGTAGCCGTCGTGGGTCTGGGAGGTCGAGCCCTTTCTTCTGCATGTTCACATGTGTTCGCAAGTGTCAGTGGGCTTCGGCTCGATCAAACATAATAATGCACGTCGCGTGGAATTCTTGGAGAACATACCACCCTGAGAGGGCAGCCCGAAGAAGCCCGGGAGATACTTCGATGTTTTTTGGAAATGAAGCGCGTCGCTGTGCGAAGCGTTACAAACCCTTGAAACACCTAGCTCGACGCTCCTGACCAAATTAAGCGGGGCCGTCCGGCATTCAATGGTGCATCTCCACCATAGATGCCGCATCAAATGGTTTTCTCATCGGTAAGATCGTCGGCTATTCCTTCATGCCGTTGCGCGCTTTCCTTTGCTCTGCAAGCTTGCAACGATCTATCATTATCCTCTGCATAGTGTTCCTCTGCTTTAGTACGTTGCAAAAGGCCGGGTGAGACGACGTGAGTCGATGTGGGGCGATGAGGGGCGATGTGAGACGATGTGAGGCGATGTGAGGCGATTTGAGGCGTGTGAGGCGATGTGAGGTGATGTGAGACGATGTGAGCGATGTGGCGATGAGATGTGTGAGCGATGTGAGGCGATGTGAGGCAATGTGAGCGATGTGAGACGATGTGAGACGATGTGAGACGATGTGAGGCGATGTGAGATGTGTGAGGCGATGTGAGACGTTGTGAGGCGATGTGAGAGGATGGGAGAAGCGCCCATCATGTGAAGCACAAGGACGAGGATCATGCGAAGCACAACGAATCGCTCACCGGAAGACGCGGGAATCGAGGCGGTGGATGAAGCGCGGTCTGCCGTGGTGTAGATTGGCCCCTTGGCACCGTTTTTTGGCTCGGTAGATGCTGCAGCTTTCGGTCTAGAAGCCCCAACTTCTTGCTCCCAGGACGGCTCCCAAGTAGAGTTTGTGGCGGAGCCACCTTCGGCATCCTCTGAGAAACGTTGTCTAAAAGCCTGCGTGCACGGGGGGCGTAAGACCAAAGTTGAGGGTTCATTCACTCTGACACATTCATGATGATGAGGTATCTGGAACCGCTCGGGTATGGCGACGGTTGGCGCCGGTTTGTGAGAATGTGGAAGGAGCTCGAAGTCAGAGAGGTGTGCGAAGTGTGCGCTAGACCAACGCGGCTGCTTTCAGAAGGTCGCGGCGAGACCATAGGGTGGCACCAGAAGTCGAAATGCTGAAGTGGAGTTGAAATGTTAGATTGATGAGCTGGCGCTTCTTGAAAAATTCTCAAACCTTTAGAGCACAATTCCCAGATTCGGATGCCATGACACAGATGTCATAAAAACCTGGCGCAATGCCATGACACAGTCGCCATAACAAGCTGACACGATGCCATGAAAACCTGACTCGATACCATGACAACCTGACGCGATGCCATGACACAGTTGTCATAAAAACCAGACGCGATGCCATGACACAGATGTCATAACAACCTGACGCGATGCCATGCCATAGTTTGTCATAACAACCTGACGCGATACCATGACACATTTATCATAACAACATGACGCGATGCCATGACAACCTGACTCGATACCATGACAACCTGACGAGATACCATGACACAGTTGTCATAACAACCAGTCGCGATGCCATGACACAGATGTAATAACAACCTGACGCGATGCCATGCCATAGTTTGTCATAACAACCTGACGCGATACCATGACACATTTATCATAACAACATGACGCGATGCCATGACAACCTGACTCGATACCATGACAACCTGACGAGATACCATGACACAGTTGTCATAACAACCAGTCGCGATGCCATGACACAGATGTCATAACAACCTGACGCGATGCCATGCCACAGTTTGTCATAACAACCTGACGCGATACCATGACACAGTTGTCATAACAACATGAGGCGATGTCATGCCAACCTGACGTGATGCCATGACAACCAGATGCGATGCCATGACAACCTGACGCGATGCCATGCTGACTGCGGGCGGCTTGGATGAGACCTCGTGATGAAGAGTCGCAGGAACAGACAGTGGTTGAAAGGGTTCTGGTGAGCATACGGCCATCTGCGGCCGGGCGCAGTTGCGGTGCCGGGCGCAGGCTGCAGGAGCAGCAACGGCTCAACTGATCGCCCTGCACACGTAACCTATTTCAGGAACGTTGCTTCGGGCGTAAGAAGGAATAAGGACCTCGCTTGGCATCGCGGCTCCGGGCGCCCAGGTCCCCGAAAAGCGCTTGCGTGGCGTGCTGGAGCTGCGGCTGGGCGCGGTTGAAGGCCCTCTGCAGGGACAGAAACGGCCTCGCAAATGCCACGCGTTACTCCTTGAACCGTGCCAGCCACTATTCAGCCGAGCTGCTTGGTGGAAAGAAAGGTCAAATGGCGCTGCAAACTCCGCAGCACAAACTCTCAAAATTTGCGATCTGAACGGGAGTAATAGATGCCGCTGTCCTCCTGAAAATTCAAAGCCTCTCATGGATGCGATACCGATTCGATGGGTACACTCGTGGCGACTACGACGAAGCCGGGGCGGAATTCCTCTCGCATTGGCCGGTGCACAGTGTGCGTCTGTTGGGCCGGTCGACCCCTAGATTCCGCATTTGCACACTTCCCGCTTTAAAGACCAACACCAGCGCCGCAGCATCACTCCAATCGATCACAAGGTAATTGGCAAGATAGCGTGTCCTCATCGGAAGTGATTTATGGCCATGCTTGTGGCGCCTCCATGGCGTGAGCCAATGGCTTGCCGAGGACATTGGGTGCGATAATGTAGCGAGAAATGTTTGCTGCTCCTCCCGCACCCTGCACGGTTGGGACATACCTGGAGGGTTGCTCATCGACTGCCAGCCTGTCAGAGCCCGGTGTCGAGCGAGTTGTTTTAAACGCCGTAGGAGGTCTCTCTTGGTTGGAAGGGAAACTGGAGGCAGGGCGAACTAGTCGAAAACCTGCCAAGAGTGCACGTTGGGATTCATGCCAGTGGCACAGCTAAATATGTAGATAGCTTCCGAGCGCACAGCCTAGGAAAGTGATGAGTAGAACCTATAATGAAGATAACCGCCCCTCCTCCCATCTTTGCTCTGCTCCGTACACAAAGGCGCATGCCTCCCTCCCAACCGTTTCCCCACTTGGCGAGCACGGCAAACTGCCGCACCACCGCCCATCTTCCCTCTTCGTGAGCGAACATGAATGTCTCCCCGCAACCCGCGTTCTGGTGCCCTTCAATTTTGGTAGGCATTTTCTCTTTTGGTGAATTCTTCGCTGAATCCTTTCCCCTCCTGACTACACTTCTGCCCGCTTTGTGAGCAAGGATGACTGTCTCCGGAAAAGGATTAGGAATCGCCGCTAGGGCATCAGCTTCTTAGGCCCTGCAAAACATGCGTGGATAAGGGATAAGTGAAGGGATCTGCCATGATTATCTTATCCCTTCACCCCTTCATGCTGGCGATGAGTGCGCAAACCGCTTTGGCCATCCTCTCGGGAGGGGGCAGTGAG
Source organism: Cymbomonas tetramitiformis (assembly GCA_001247695.2). NCBI lineage: Eukaryota > Viridiplantae > Chlorophyta > Pyramimonadophyceae > Pyramimonadales > Pyramimonadaceae > Cymbomonas > Cymbomonas tetramitiformis. The sequence goes on along the minus strand of LGRX02025049.1, from coordinate 32,220 downwards.
GCCTGGCGATGGGATGTTCACGTCCTCTCGGGGTGTGCGCTGCCGTGAGCTAAGAGGAGTGTCTCTAACCCACTCTTTCCCTTCCTTTGTGAGCGAGGGCGTTTGCCTCCCCAACCCCCTTCTTCCCACCATGTGAGCAAGGGCGTTTGCCTCCCCCCCCTTCTTCCCACCATGCGGCGGGCGTCTGTCTCCCCAAGCCTTCTTCCCACCATGTGAGCGAGGGCGTCTGCCTCCCCAACCCCCTTCTTCCCACCATGTGAGCGAGGGCGACTGCCTCCCTGGCACATCTCATAAATGTCCGATTTTGTCACTTTGGCTTCTAGATTTGGTCTAGATCCTGTCTTACTTTTATATTCCTCATATAATGAGATAAGGGTATCTTTAAATAGGAGTGACAATACCGGACAAGCCTCCCATATCTTTGCCCCGCTCTGTGAGCAAAGGCGATGGCTCAGAGAGAAGGTCGCAAAGTGAGGCAGAGGAGGCTCTACATGGGGCGAACCAGTTCGCTGCTTAGCTGCAGGGTTGAGCACGTCCTCGCCTTCGACTTGCTGATATCTTGTCACTTGGGGCTTGCTGGAGTGATCACACGCCGCTCGAAAGGGGGATTTTCCTGCACGTTGCATTGGCACCTGGCAAGCACACACCGCAGCTGACGCCCAAACCAAAACGATGATGGAAGGATGGAAGTCTCCCTGCACTGGCTACTCTTGGAACACACCAATCGGAATCGGCGGTAGGAGAGCATGCTCCTGAACACATGCAACCTCCAGATTACCCGAAGCAAGGTTTGTACATCTCACAGGAAATGTGCTCGAAGTAGCGTTGGTTGGAGAAAACACATGAAATCGTGAGCTAGCGGTTAACGACCTGGATGGGGACAGCCACTGGAAACACAAGAAAATCTTCGGTCATCTAAGAGAGCTCTAATAAAGAAGGCAGTGCATCCAAGCGCAGCACCTGCCGGGAACGCATGTGCATCAACCCTCGTGTATCCTGCACCTCGCACACACCGTACACAGACAAACACACCGTACACAACATGTTCACGGACCCACGCGAGGTGACCCTCCCTGCTTGCTCACTTTATGTTCAGGGAGCCGTGCGAAGTGACGCTCGACGGCATGAGACACCTTAGGTTCGCCGCTGCATTGCTGCGTGTTTCCTGATGGTCCACGATGAGCTTTAAACACGCCGTTTACTCGTGGATAAGCTCCACCCCAACCAGCCATATTGCCCTCACGAACATCCACAGCACTGGCTGATGACGATTTATCATGGCGAGAGCCGCTTTTGGAAGGTGCTGGAGCGTTGCTGGGAGACTTTGCCCAAGGTACCCAAGAGTTTCCATAAGACATAGAAACAGGATGGCGAGGTTGATTATCGTACGTCTGCTCGCTCCGTTCCTGTCCAACCAGCCCCCAGACACAGCGGGGTGTGTAAAACAGCAGTGAAGGTCATCACAGAAGTACGGGACAAGTGGTGGGGATGATAGTGCGCTGCACACGCAGTAACAACTCATAGCAAAACCTTTGACGAGACAATGGCGGCGTCCGCACCAGACGTACAAGCATGTGCGAGTCTGAATGGGAGAAACTCGCCTTTCAAAGGATCCTGACCATAAAGTGGTTTTACTTGTGTCACTACGTTTCGGGGACAAGAGCATTGGCGAAAGCCTCGTGAGAAAGAAACTTGTGTAAATCACCCAAAAGCATGCTCTTTGTTTCCTTTGGAAATACCAGAGCTCATAAAGTTTCATTTCATTGCATGCTGCCGGCGAGACTAACAACTCTGCGGGCTGCCGGTAAAGAACCTAGCCAGCTTGGTAACACTTACAGCTGTCCGCTGGGCTATCAGCAAGGCGAGCTCCCGGCGAGGCTGCCAACGAGCCTGTCAGGCTACAGACAGGCCATCAACCTGTCTATTTTGGAGGCTAACTACCTCCGTGCGCCTTTTAAATATCCACTTTGCCCCGTTACCTTCTTTATACCTTACTTGTACCCACCTTTACCCGCCCTAATAGCAACGAGCCCTCTTTATACCTTACTTGTACCCACCTTTACCCGCCCTAATAGCAACGAGCCCTCTTTATACCTTGTGCGTAGCCAAGCTGCCTCCCCCGCTCACCGCTGTATTATAAGCTCTATTTATGCTCGCTTTTCTCCCGGTAACTCCCCTTTCCGTCAGATGAGAGAACCGAACAGAGCAGTCTTTGTTTGGCCCCTGTTTCACTTTCATTCAATCAGACAGGAGCCATCCCCGTGATATATGCGTTCTAAAAAAGGCCACAAGCTCACGCTATCCCATTTCACATCACCGCGGCGACAGACAAACGTTCCGTGCTACAAGTCACTGCCTCTTCTTACGGCTACAACAGTTAGCAATAAGTCCTTCTCTACCGACGAGCCCCCCTTAACTTAGGCACATAGTGCTGCGGGCTGAACCAGGGGCTGGAGCTTGTAACGAAGGCGTGAGCGCGAAAAGTGGGGAGAACGTACAAGACCTGATAGACGTTTCCCAAAGGCAGTCGCACCAAAGGGGCAACTGAGATTCTTGGAAAGTTGTTTCGGAAGTTTCGTAGTTTCAAAAGTCTTATCCCCACAGCCTTCTTACAGCGCCTGAAAATGCACTCTGAGGCGCTAAATAATTGCTCAAAATGAGAAACAGTCCGGCCACATAAGCTCTCCGACGCACACATTCGCGTTAGATCTGAGATTACTTATTTAGAACAAATCGTGCCGTGCCTGGACATAGGGGGTCGCTAAGAGTATACCCAACACCTCTTAAACAAAATAAACTGTTCAAGCTCATATCGGTGGTTACACGTATGTAACTACATCGATGCGGGTTACATACATTGCCTCATGCCCTGCACTTGCCCTGTCAACTACTCTAGAAGCACCAAGCAAAGCTATAGTCTGATTGTGCAGGAGAAACGTAAAAGACGCATGACTCTAAAGAATGGCAAAAAGAGCAATGACGAACTACCTATCTATGACCAGACAAGGTGCGTTTCCGTGAGTTCCGATTCGCCTTGACAACCAGTTGAACTCCGGCAGCTACCCGAAAACTGCGCTGAAATGCTTCCATTCATAAAAATAATCTTACCTGTTTTCGCTATCCGCCAGGGACTCCTAAGCAGCACAATCGTGTTCACTCTTAAAATTGAATCCGTTTTACTCGCAACCTTCAAGACTGGAGATCCCACTGAAGGATCGGCACTCTGTCCCATGCCTATACGTGCTTTCATGCAGTGGAAACAATGTACATATATTAGGGCAGCATCAATTCGAAACACAGGTCGAATACACAGCAAAGTTTGCGGGAAATGCACGTGAGCATGCGCGTTGAAATGCCGTTCGTCATCGCTCATGCCATTCGTTCATCCTCAAGTCGCTCGAGAAAACGACTGAAGCGAGATAGTGACGAAGACGCCCATAGCATTCATGATAACAGAATGGTGTTTCTCCTCATACTTGCAAGTCTACACCGATAAATTCAGGTGAGATGCGTAATCTCAAATCTGTGATGGGAAGTTTCTACACTTTCTAGTCTGTATGTTTCGTCTCAGGATATCAAATTATTTCATATTCGATATTGATATTCGAACTCAACGACCAAGCTCAACGACTGCAAACAGTGAAACGGCAAACGCTCGGCTGATGAGACCGTGACCGGCTACCGGCTACGGCTGCGGCTGCGGCTGCTCTGGTTCATTATGACATGACAGGCATAGGCATAGGCATAGGCATAGGCATACGATAGGCATAGGCATGTCATTCAGTGACACAGTCACCTCCATACAGTATACCTTCATCTTCAGCTCCATCTCGATCTGCATCTCCGTCTCCATTTCCAACTTTCCATTACAAATCATTACTTTTTACTGATGATTTTTAAAAGATTTAGATTAGGACTCTACAGTACTCAGAGCAGAGTGACACAGTAGGAGTGACACATTCGGATTGATTCCTAGCCAAGCCCTAACGTTAATCTTAAACGTAAGGCCTTCGCTTGCGTTGGTCGGATGGAGACGCGATGGATATAAAGCAAAACAAAACACTTACACTAGAGCTCTACCCATATGATACCGCATAAACGCAAGAAAAGTTTCGAACTTCAAACTATACGGGCGACTCATTCCTGATAATCTCAGCTTTCATGGAAAGATAAACGTGCAGACTGCGAACTTGGCGTGAGAACTTAAGGTGTGCAACATCACGACCACTCCTCGCGAGTACTTGCTCACTGTTTATTTAAGGAGGAGGAGCGACTAATTGTAGCATCTCTCTCAGGCACGCACGCACCCAATCGTGACGTGCATGTTATATTCGTTCCCAGATTCCAACTTTTCCAGTATCCATTGCGGATGGTTGTTTGCAATTTTGTCAGATAGTCTTACACGTGTCTTCGCAAGATAATAGCGTGTTCGGATTGCTCTTGTAGTCACTTTAAGCTCAGATCGGAGCTCGAATTGAAAAATGACGTTGACAGGTTGCTCTGTTCTTGAGGTTGCCCGTTGGTATGCGTACACATACGCGCAATGGTGGACTCTCCTCGAATTAGCACTCTGGTTAAGCTGTTCCAGCTGACGAGCTACGTGTACAACTGCACCGAGCCCTTCTTCCAGGTCCGTGCGCATGCCAGTCAGATGAAATTTCCAGGGGCAGAAGGCTTTCACGGTTGGGCTGAGGTGTACAACAGCATACAGAAGACGAACCGCCATACCATATGCCCCCTGATCCGAGATAATTGGGCGTGCGCAGGCGAGAGGTATGAAATAGCTCTACAAAGTTCTCGGCCATACAATAAATTGAAATACAATTTCGACAGCCTGAGTAATAAGTTGATTCTTTTGCACGGCAATTCGCACTCCGGTCAACTGTCGAGAATTCTGATTTGTGAATTCACCCACTGTGGAAGCAATATATGGGTAAACAAGGACAGAAATGGATGGATGGCACACCTTCAGAACGAGAACTTGTTTGTCAACCTGATTAATCACTACAAGTTTCCCACCCTTGAAGGCGTTATGAGGCATCTGAGTACGGAAGGAATCGTGCCTAACATAGTGTTCCATGGAGAGCTGAATCTTGTAAACCACGGCGTCGGGTACCGGAGAGCTCGAATGTCGAGAAGTACCGATGTGGAAAAATGTAAGCGGACTTGGGCGAATGTAACGTTTGTCAAGGTGCCTTTGTTGCCTAAGTCCTGTAAGGCTGACTTCAACAACTGTCGAAAAGGTCACGGGCATCAGTGTATTCCCGGTCCCGTAGAACAAGTTGCAGAAAGAATGGTGCAATCTCTTCTGTCGGTATTACCTCTTGGATGAACGCCGCACCTGAAAATAATATATCCACGAGGCATACGCGTCCCTCTCCGGGAAAGAGAACTTGGGTATCCGTTCTTGAGGATCAGCCGCCTCTCTCTTCCAACAGGATTTTTCGGTAATAGACCTTGGAGGCAAGCTCAGGCATCGCCACACCGCCCAATATGTGCCTAGTCAGGATCGCGGCAGCGAAGTGCTTTGAGAAGCAACGATAAGGTGCCGTTCCAAGCGAGGTCCTCGATACTTACTTAAGGGACTAAATTCCTCCTCCTGTTGTTAGTATTGTTATCTTTGTTGTCACCACCGCATGAGTACGGAGCCGTAAAATGAATACCAGAGATGCCGTCTACAAGTGGGCGATAGACACCGCACTTAGCGCGAGATTCCCAAAGAGTACGGCAGGACGTTGCCGATGTCTCGTTTTCGCGTTCTCACCTTTTCGGGAAAAGAAAACGGAAACCGACACTCTGTTCAGAGTGGGGGTGCAAGGTCTCCAAGCCCGTTCTTCCTTTCCCCCTTTCTGGGTTGCGTTCAGCCGTCCGTGTTGCAGTGTTCCCGCCCAAGATTGGCCTCTTCAGTGTTTCTCCCCCTTCTGCTTTCCGGCACGAGCCTTTATGACGTACCCTCCTTTTCTACCTGTTTCACGGCCTGTACGATTCTTCTGGTGTTGACATCCGATGTTTTGGTTATCATATCCTTCACTTGTTGGTACTTTTCCTCCCGCCCTTCCTATAGGACTCTGCCACGAATACTTATAAACTAATGCCCGTGTTGTCATGACCTGGCTTACATCATCGCAAGCCTCCCTCGCCCTCTCACCTGCTATTTCTATCCCATATTTAACACCCATATTTGCTTTGGCCTTGTAGAGCCTCACTTGGGTTTCCTGCTTGTTACACTCAGGGGGTTAGCCACGATAGATTGAGCTTACCTTTTGTATCGTCACATTTGCTATTGTTCTTAGTAGTTAGTAAGTACAGTATGCTTTGTTTTGATCGATATCGTTTCTAGCACGTATCATACCCTGAAAACATTGGGTCGAAAGCGTCGGGGTAACTTTAGAAGCATTCATCCTTTCGGACTCATATGCGATTCATTATTTGCTGTTTCATAGACCAACAGTTTAAGATACGGTACCATGTGCGGCCATATCCACCTATCCACCTTGTCCGCGAAGTCCTAAGTCCACTTAGCGGGGTTGATGTCACTACCAGTTTTTGTCATTAAAATCGCACGTAGCACCCGGGAGCTTGCGACGGGCTGATCCATTGGAGGCAAAAACCTCGTCTAATTTAGCATGCACACTGCCTCGCTTACCTAAAACTAGAGAGTGTACTGTTTGTTGAACGCACTCCTTTCCTCCTCTGCTGTGAACACGGATAGCTTGTTGTTAAAGTCTAGCTCTTCCAGAGTAAAGGCATCCGGCAGAGGCGTTACCCAGCTCGAAGGTAATGCCGTGCTCGAACGACCCCCCAGCTCCTCGATACGCGTGACAAGGTCAGTGTCGGACAAGGATTCCATGATCAATACAAAATATGAATGTAGAAGCTGTTCTGAAAATTCGAAGTGCCGAGCAGAAACCCAAAAAACTGAATACGAACTGTGCTACTCAAAAAATGCAATGAGCACAAATAACCAGAACTGAGTAAGCCGACAACTTCGTTGGGGGCACCAAATGCAGCTCTGTTCCGCCCCCGCTACCGAAGATCGCCGAAGTCACCTACCGCTGATACACCACCTCCTACATCGGTGACTTCTCGCCGTGAGACAACTATCAGTTATATCCCTCAATTGTATGCCTTCACTTGCTGTCTCGAGCATGAATCATGCCATTGCATGTGCTTGTTCCAATCACAAAGATACCCTCTATTGATTCTAAGTTATGCCACCCTACTGTATCCATAACACATATTTTCTTAATGATTCAGGAGTAGTCATACCCATTTTCCCCCCCTAGAGTGAATGGAATTTGTAATGCAAGTCTGATTAACCAACCAAAGCAAGGGAATTCAAGAACTTCCAACAATTGAACGAAGATGATTATCATATATGCCAACCAATCAAGTAATCAATTGCCTGTTCGAAATCTTGGACACTTGTTATCAGAGTTTTGTTTTGGATATTTGTCACAGGAACCTTCATAATGGCTGCCAACTTCAAATCCACTCCATTGTACAACCTCGGACTCCGCAGGACAAGTTAGACGGCCATACTGCGCATCAAGCAGTGATAACCTCCGTTGTGAAAAAGTCTCATGTAAGCCATTCGTTGTTTTCCCTGAAAACCTTGGAACGAAAAACTTCATCGGCATGGTCCTCTTTGGTTTCGAATTTGAACCCCTAAGCCACTGAATATGACGTATCATCCGTTGCAAAGTTGTTTCATCCATCCTGTTTATCTTGAACGCGTGATTGATTGCGTCGCGAAGTTCGGCGTGGCTCACCCACGATCCCTATACCACCTGGTGCAGTGGGCGGTGGAGGGGGACGCACAATCGTCTGTTTCCCAGGCACCAACGAGCACCCTTAGCAATGCACAGAGAGATATGGAGAAGCTCGCACAGATCAAGCAGGCATTAGGGTGGTGCATGCAGCACCTCATGCAATTGGATAAAACCCACCCGGCACCGCGTAGATAGACTGTGCGAACCATTTGGTTTCAGTGGAATTCTTCATCACACCCGAGCATCAAAACGTGACTTGCAGAAATAGGTTTAGTACCTATCAGTGCCTACCAACAGTAGACAGCAGGCGGGCGCAAGTTCTGGTCCTACCAAAAGTAAGACAGCAGGCGGGCACAAGTTCTGATCCTACAGAAAGTAAGCCAGCAGGCGGGCGCAAGTCCTGATCCTGCTAAAAGCAATCGGTGCCTACCAACAGTAGACAGCATGCGGGCGCAAGTTCTGATCCTACAAAAAGTAAGACAGCAGGCGGGCACAAGTTCTGGCCCTACAGAAAGTAAGCCAGCAGGCGGGCACAAGTTCTGATCCTGCTAAAAGCAATCGGTGCCTACCAACAGTAGACAGCATGCGGGGCGCAAGTTCTGATCCTACAAAAAGTAAGACAGCAGGCGGGTACAAGTTCTGATCCTACAGAAAGTAAGCCAGCAGGCGGCGCAAGTTCTGATCCTACAAAAAGTAAGACAGCAGGCGGGTACAAGTTCTGGCCCTACAGAAAGTACGCCAGCAGCCGGGCACAAGTTCTGATCCTGCTAAAAGCAATCGGTGCCTACCAACAGTAGACAGCAGGCGAATTCAAGTTCTGATCCTACAGAAAGTAAGCCAGCAGGCGGGTACAAGTTCTGATCCTACAGAAAGTAAGCCAGCAGGCGGGCGCAAGTCCTGATCCTGCTAAAAGCAATCAGTGCCCCAAAGTGAACTTGCGTCGTCCGGAGATCCTTACCAGCGGAGGTGGCTCAGTAGAATTCATATCTGAAGTCGTTGGCTCATTTTCCTTCGCCTTACTATTAGCTACATTGGGCAGGCCTGAAAATTATCACAGTGACACCAGCTCAGTGCCCATCTCCTGGAACACTGCCACTTCATTATGTCAACACACATGCAGAAACCTGCCCGCAACCTCCTAATGGCAATGGCTGCCACACTTCCTTATGGCCACCCTTTGCCACTCACCGATATGGTACGCCCTTTGCTACTCATGGGTGTGGCCGTACTTTGCCCCTAATGATAGTATAAGTCCAAGCCATCTTCCAAGTGCTTCACGGGGCATTGACGCTGGTAGATGACTTGCGCAGATAATTTGATGCCACCAAGTGAAAATGTTATGTTGCAGCGAAGGGAGGATATCTCACAGTGTTCTATTTCCTGATTTGAATATTGAGCCTGCACCTGCGCTCAGACCCCCCGCCCACCCATTCTTGCATGAGCTGCAGACTACTCCCCGCATAGCACTGTTTGATGCCGACACACAACTCGGACAATCCAGCAAGATAGCCCAAAAAAAAATACGATTCCTGGTTTCTTTGCGCCTATGCTGCAAGCAGGGAATGCTGGAAATGCGTTCGATCGGTTTTGCACCTGCTCCATTCATTTCAGGCGACGGAGCACGCAACAGACTGCGCTTCTGGGGCACGCCCCAGGGAATCACGAATGTGAGACCACGCGTTTGGCACTGCATGTGAAATGCGATCACGCGCCACCGATTTGTGGCCAGATGCAGCAAATTCGCGCTGCACCCTGGACCAAGCGTGGGCGGGCTGCTCGGGCACGCGATGGGGTCGAGGAAGGGGCGAGCGCTGCACACCTTGCCGAGGCTGGTGGACGCAGGAGAAGGGGCACTTTCTCTATCTTCTGTCTGATGCTCATCCTGCGAGCACCAATCTTCCCCCATCATGCCTCCACTGCTTCGCCAGCCATGACAATACCGCGGGCACAAGATCGGCGATCAGCACTATAATGGTCACCTCTGACAGGGATATGGAGCTTGCGCCCCCTAACAGGGCCATTCTATAATGGTCACCTCTGATAGGGATGGAGCTTGCGCCTCCTAACAGGGCCATTCTATAATGGTCACCTCTGACAGGGATGGAGCTTGCGCCTCCTAACAGGGCCATTCATCGCTCACTGCCACCTCTGATAATGTTGGCCTGTTCCCTCTGACAACGCTGTTCAACGCTCACTGCCACTTGCGCTAGGGATGGCGCCTGGCCCCCCTGACAAGGCTACGTGAAGCTCGTTAACAATAAGAGGATTGAGAGGATGAGGGAGGGATGAGGCCAGCACGTGAAAGGAAGACAAACCTCTGCGGGCCCCCTGAAGCTCTCGTGCTTCGGCAACACGGACAAAGTGGAAGGGGACGTCGAAGCAGGCACCCCTGGGACAGGCGCCGAGGGCTGATACGGTGGTGCGTGCTGGAAGCCGGCGTCCTGGTGGCCCTGGTGCTTCTGCAGAAGCTTGTCGCGCTGCACTTGCGCTGCTGTTCCCTGAAGGTGCCACCACTCCCTTACCCCGGGCATGAGAGCATTAAGGGGGGGCTCCGATAAGGGATAGGTGACACTCCAGGGGGCCTTGCCCATGCTCCACGACGCAGAGTACCACAGGGCGGCTTGCACAGAATAGCAGAAAACATCCTGCATGCTCTTTGTGTGGCGGTCCACTAGGCCGCGCGGAAACATCCTGCATGCTCTTTGCGTGGCGGTCCACTAGGCCGCGCGGAAACATCCTGCATGCTCTCTGCGCGGCGGTCCACTAGGCCGCGCGGAACCATCCTGCATGCTCTCTGCGCGGCGGTCCACTAGGCCATGCAATGTTAGCTCCAAGGCGCAGGCTGAAGTGTGACAACTATGACAGGAGTGTTGTTCCTGGACCTTGTTCGATGGGGTTGCAGGCACGTGGCATAACATGAAGCCTACATAGCCAAAGGCATGAAGGGGGCTGCGGACATGCCACAGTGGTAGCACACACCTTTGCCACCAACCGCGTGGTTGGAGGTGGCGCTGTCCGGGCTGCATTTGTTGCGAAGATCCGCCTGCAGCCTCCTCCGTACCCCTCTGTCGCCGTTCACCACTGAGGACAATCGAATCCTACATTTCTGCACCGCTCCTGGAAGGTTTGGCCGACAGGCACCTGACACTTTGGTCCGGAACTCTCAACACAGGAAGGCGGGGGGCGGCGCGGGCGCACACCGCAGCGACTCGTTCAGGTGCCGCCCATGAGACTCCTCATGCCGATTCTGCATCTCCTGCGCAAGCAACCCAGCAGCGGCCCTCCGGACACAGCCATCACGGAATCAACGCGAGCCCAAACCCCCGTGGACAGCTCGGAGTGCACAGCCCCGAGGGTCGGGAAAAACCCCCTTGGAGAGCTCGGAGGGCACAGCCCCGAGGGTTCGGGGAAAACCCCCGTGGAGCGCACAGCCTTGAGGCTGGATACAGGTGCGACCTTATACAAACAGTACCCTGGAGCACCCTGGATGGCAGGCAGAGAGAGCAGGCAGCAAGGCAGCCATCAGCAAGTTGTGGAAACTGAGCAGGAACTCGCTATAGAACAGCATGCATCGAGAATTTCACATAGTAGCGCCCTTTCGTTGACACAAGAAGTGTCGGGCCGCGCACCAGGAACGTTGACTTGAGCTTCATCGACTGGCTTTTGTCCAAGGAGTCATCCAAGGAATCCATGCTATCGTTCAAATTCTGCGCACACCCCGCCCCCTCCCTGAGTCCTCGACCAAGGCATGCAGCCTCCCTCGAAAGCCAGCCTGTAAGTATACCCGCATGTGGCATCCCGAGCCTGTTTTCAGGTGCCATCTGCAGCACCTCTCCCTGCCAAGAGTGCTGGGGATGGGGCTCTCACGCCTTGGACCCCCCTGCAGGCATTGTTGTGGTGGGGATGGGGGGGACGGACCGCTGGGGACTTGGGAATCGGGCGATTGTTCTCAATGTATGCCTTGAGGTTCGTGAAGGACTCCCCTAGGCGGTCCTCGTCGTGCTCCCCTCTCGAGCGTCTCTTTTTCTTGCGCATCTCAAACTCCCCGGCGTTCGTCACGATCTCCTCGCGAAGAGCCTGCTTCCCTCCCGCCCGCCATAAACCTCGTGCCAGTGCTCACTCCTTGATCATCAGCGCGTGTAACGTAAAGTCACCCTCATGCATTGCGATAGCTGCAAGTGCATTGCCCGCAGATGTGGACATGCGGGAGGAGATGCGGCAGGTCGCACCTGAGCAGCCGTCAGTCTTTGCGAAGCATTCCGCGTGAGCAACTTGGTGATGAGCACCTTGGAGCTTTTATCCAGTCCAGTCCAGACGCGCCCCTGGAAGTCCACCTGCTTTAGGCCATTCCCAACCCCAACTCAGTCGCAGCCCTAACCACCCAGCGGCCCTATGGCCACGATCGAGTTACACCCTGCCCCCCTCACCCGCCTTAGTCACCCCTCCCCCCAGCATTAACGAGCCCAAACCAAGCCCCAATTTTCGCTGGACCCATCCGCGGTGCGCCACGGCCGCTCTCGAGTCACTCCCTCAGCTCAGCCCGCTTGCATGAGACTCCTGCCCAGGCAGCGTGGCTCTTCTCCCACCCTAAACTGACTGCACCACTCACCCTCACTCCTCTCACATAAACCTTGTCTCGTGTCTGAGTAGTTGAAAGGGTAGCAAGTGGCGGCAGACCAGGGTCATCATCATTCATCGAAGCGTCATAATGCAGGCCCGAGGTATGCCCACTAGTTGCGCCAGGCAGTGCGATCTCTCCTGTGCAAAGGGTGCGGAGGCTTTGGCCGGCTGGAGGGTCTTGGCCACCCTGGAGTGTAGGACCCACCTCCTCATGCAGCACGCGCCGGAAAACATCCTTAGTGGTATCTCCATCGAAGGGCGGGTACCCTCCCAGGAGGATATAGAGGCAAATCCCAGCGGACCACATGTCGGTAGCACTGCTAAAGCTCCGAATCGCGCTGGGCCAGCCCTCGATGACCGAAACCATCTCCGGTGCAAGGTATGCCGGGGTGCCTGCCATGGACCTGAACTTCCCGTGCTTGTCCGTCCGCACAGCGAAGCCCATGTCTGCCAACTTTACAGAGGACAGGTCCCCACGTGACCGTAGCAGCAGGTTCTCCAATTTGATATCGCGGTGCACGACCCCTTGCGCGTGCAGATAGCGCAGCCCCTCCAGCAGCTGCCTAAACACGAAGCTCGCCTCATCTGCGGAGTAGCCGCCGCGGTCGAGCACCGCATCCAGCAGGTTCCCGCCCTTGCACAGCTCCATCACGATGACCACCTGCGCCCACACGCTGTTAGCCTTTCACCACTGCAGCTGCCGCCCCCGATCGCAACAGCCAACTCTCCCGGTCAGCAGCAAGATGCATCCAAAAGCCAGCTTTGAAAAAGGCGGCATTCAAAGAAAGCAGAGGAGATTTCGCGCGTCATCGGGGGCGCAGGCGCTGAAGACTAGGAACAGCTATTTCTATCCTGACCCATTCTAACAGTGCGTGGTCTAACAGCGTTCAAGCAGGTATGTGGAATTCGTAGGTTTTGAGTGTTTGGTTCGATGCGACGCTCTCCTTCCACCCTGATATGGCATATTCAGCAGTGATGGAGACCAGTGGCCTTAGGGTATCCGTCCTGAGGATGTGAAACTTCGCATCTTCTCCAAGTTTAAATACGCTCCCTTCCGACCTTAGCCTGCACCCTTCAGGGGGGCTCTCAAGGGAAAAGCGCGGTGGGGGGATGTTGTGCTACAAAAAGTGGGGAGTGGGGACGGTGTTGCGCCACGATCTCAAACAGTGCGGACGCTTAAGAATTCTGCTATGTCTTAAAGTGAATCCCTGCCGGAACCCTTTCATGGCTACAAACTGGCTCCGAGCAGCGGGCGGAGAGCCCTCGGCTGAAGCTGCTCGAAGGGTGGAAAGAATGCAAAACATGGAGGCCATCGGGGCGCCAGGCGCGATGAAACCTGCAGAGGCTCAATAAAAAACTCCATGAGGTTGACGATTCCGGGGTGATGCACGGAGCCCCAAATTTCACACTCGCGCAGCGTGTCATCCCGGAACTTCGTTCGCTCTTTCTCACCGCGCTGCCACACCCCTCAGCAACATATCAGCAACTAGTGCAAGGGTTGTTTCCCGTCCTCATGCATACGTCAGCGCCGTCATTCCCCCGCCAGCCCCACATCAAAAATACACCGGCCAGCCCCATCACGCCTCCGCCTCCTAGCCCCATCATGATCCCCTCGCTAGCCCCTTGCTAGATGCAGCCGCCTGCCTCCTCGGCTAAATACCTGCAGCTCTCTCAGATTTCAGTCGGGCAACCTCATCGGGCAGCCGAGGCGCTCGCTGGCCTGCGCGACCCAACTGACGATGGAAACCGTGCAGTGCGGCGCAAAAAGCGGTGGTCTATGAAATCAAATCGAACAGCCCCGAGCAAGCATGAGAGCATGAGCTGGCCGAAAGCGTATCGAAAACCGCGGTCAGTCGGGAGCAAGCAGTGGGCAACTTGTCCTCAACTCTTCATTATCAGGCAATCAACTTCGGAATCCCCCCCACCTCTGCAATCGGTGAGGACAGGATACGCACTCCGACAATGGTGATAATCTTCAAGGCCACCTTCTCGCCTGTCTTCTTATTGGTGCCCTCGCGGACCGTCGAGGAGGCGCCCTTACCAAGCACCTTCTCCAGCTCGTACTTGGCCTGAAACCGGTACATACTTACTTTCTCAGACACGTACAGTACATTGCACATATACAGTGCATGTGCCTCTTCGACTCGCAGCTGGCAGCGCGGACAAGTATTGGGAGGGCGGCGGCCGGAAGAAGGAGAGCGCGATAGGTACCCTGCAGAAGCGATAGGGTCGAGGATGGCGGCCTTACAAGTCAATTTTATACGAAACTGTCACTCGAAGTGTGAGGTACGCATGGAGCTTGTGCCAAGGGATCGTACCACTCACGGCAGCCCCGACGCGGGCTGCAAGGGTTCTACGATGCCCATTGCATTTCGAAACAAGGTGCTGAGAATTTTCGATGAAAAGGGCCGCACATGATACCAGCTCGGGCTTCGAGCAGCTCGAACTCGGTTTCACGTGTTTGGTGATCTGCGCGGGCTGCCCGCCGGACTGTGCAGGGCAGACCTCTGCCTTTTCGTGCTCGCTTCACAATCTATGGTGGGTGCACTATGTTCGAACAAAGGATGCCGCGGTTGCGCCTGCGGGAATAAGGCCTCTTCACAGGGGAGGGCATTCTGTGGACCTGGGCCCTCTCGGTGCGGTGGATGAAAAGCGCATCGGCGGGCCCGCACCGCGACAGTACCAGGGGTGACCTTGCGTGTCCACCACTCTTCTTTGCTGGCTATATTAATGCTGGCTAGTTCTGGCGCGGACGGTGCACCGGTGGTCTCCGGCCTGGATGCAGGAGCTGCAAACACAAAACCGCCGAAAAACACCCAACCTGACTCCCGGCTACAAGCCACCCGTCTCCCGGCCCGTCATGCAGCTCCTATCCACACTCCGCCCACCTTTAAGCTACCCGCTACACGCCTCCAGTTTCCAATGGAGAAGAGAACTGCAGAGGCTGAATTCAAAATCAAGCGGAAGACTAAACCTATTCTTTGAGTCCCGCATCAGACGATCAGTTAGACTCAAGGTTGTACCACATCAACTGACTCGACCACGCCGAGGCGAGCTAAGTGATTTTAGGAAAATAAACCCAAAGCCTTTGCTCAATAAGTCCCTAAAGTGCGCTTGGCACACAGGTCATCAGTCAAAATCCCGACTTGAACAGCACGTGTGTGAATCGGAAGTCACGCGATAAGCATCCAAATGAACTCTGGAGGAGGCGGCACCTTCCGGGACTCCAGGGTCTTCATCCTCGTCCAAACATGAGCAGTTGCAGCAGCTGCACCAAGTAAAGTAGCGTTCAAGCCCAGAAAAGCAGAGGATGCGGAGTCTGGTCAAACGGCACAAGGCGCAGGGGGCCAAGCGGGCAAGTAGGGGTTCGTAATCTCCGCATCAGCGGTGCAGGGGGGCAAGTCCATGAAAGTAGTGCAATCTATATTTCATAGAACAATATTGCGATATGCAAAGTACCTGAGGCCACCCTTGGCTTTAAACGACTCAAAACTTCGTCTCCGAGCCAGGAAAAACCTGCCCAAAGTGAAAGACCTGCAAAGCAAGGAAAGATTCAGTTCGCAAGCTCAGGCCAAGCTAGTGTGTTGCAATAAGGCGGCACCGTAACGACCAGCAGCGACCACCGTAGAATGCAACCCGAATTCTGCAGGTAAGAAGCATTCCTGCGCCGATACTGTGCGGACAGACGATATGTATCGGATGGTTAGGAATCACGAACCTCGATTTCGCGGCTGACATTGAAAGCTGTGTCTATTGTTGTTTTACTTGGACACATTGTACGAGCGTTCGGTGGCACGGTTGCTTGTTATAGAGTTTGGCCCACATTGTTCAAGGTTCAGTTATAGAGGCCTTGCCATCTCCTGACTTCCTGGCAAATATATGTTAACGCTGTTCTCAGGGAAACATAATTGCCATCGGGCCCTTTCAACACTTCAGATTCAAGTAAACCTGAGGGAAGAACTAGAAGTGGGAAAATCTACATAGATGTCAATTCGGCACTGCTTTTATTCGTTGAATTGACAACGTCAAATGATTTTCACATTTTTGGTGGGTGGACGTGGAGACGTGTCTAGAATTCTACGGTTTCCGCGGGACTATATCTCGTTTTTCCCCTTCCACAAACAGCAAACAAAAACAGTCGAGTGATGAAACACAAATGTGAAATGACATAATGATGGCGAAGCGAGTCATCACGCGTCCACACATGACCTTGACCACCAGAGCACCAGTGCCGTAGATGCAATAGTGATGCAATAGCCCTTCTTAGCCGCTCGACTGACAGCCGTCGATATCTTACTGGTACAGTAGCATCCGTCAGATTCCAGCAACACTGCAACATGACCGAACCTCTCGACATAGACGTGACTGACGCTCCATGACATTTTGACATGTCGCAATCTTTCATCTCCATGACATGGCGCATGTGACCATGCAGAAGCGACTCCTGACATTGGCTCCAGAACCGATTCATCGTTTTTACGCTCTGTCGCTAGGATTCAAGCTAGCAACCACGCGGCGACTCGCGATTTCCGCCTGCGACACAGTCACATCCGCCCTGAACAAAGACGAATGTCTCCAACTATCCGTGCCTCGACTCTTATCGGGCTGGCTCGAGTTGTCGAGAACTGTAAAAGGATTTTTTTGCTCCCCGATATGTTTCCGCTGAACAAAGTCCCTCCCGAGGAGAGAGGTTTCGTCACAGAGCACAGACCTGGCAACGTCCAGCCAACGAAAATCTGTTAAGCGAATATCTTAGGGGTGGCATTGAAGCCTCTAGATGGCCCGCACGCTTAGGGTATGAGGGGTCAAAGACCCCCCCACACCCCCAATCTGCTGTGAGATCGGGTTTGGGTTGTATCTTGACGGGAGCACACGGCATGCCTCGGTGCTGTACATAGGTGTACAGCCCGTGATCACACCTTTTCAATGGTGTATAACACTTAGGGGTGGCATTGAAGCCTCTAGATGGCCCGCACGCTTAGGGTATGAGGGGTCAAAGACCCCCCCCACACCCCCAATCTGCTGTGAGATCGGGTTTGGGTTGTATCTTGACGGGAGCACACGGCATGCCTCGGTGCTGTACATAGGTGTACAGCCCGTGATCACACCTTTTCAATGGTGTATAACACTTAGGGGTGGCATTGAAGCCTCTAGATGGCCCGCACGCTTAGGGTATGAGGGGTCAAAGACCCCCCCCACACCCCCAATCTGCTGTGAGATCGGGTTTGGGTTGTATCTTGACGGGAGCACACGGCATGCCTCGGTGCTGTACATAGGTGTACAGCCCGTGAAAACACCTTTTCAATGGTGTATAACACTTAGGGGTGGCATTGAAGCCTCTAGATGGCCCGCACGCTTAGGGTATGAGGGGTCAAAGACCCCCCCCACACCCCCAATCTGCTGTGAGATCGGGTTTGGGTTGTATCTTGACGGGAGCACACGGCATGCCTCGGTGCTGTACATAGGTGTACAGCCCGTGATCACACCTTTTCAATGGTGTATAACACTTAGGGGTGGCATTGAAGCCTCTAGATGGCCCGCACGCTTAGGGTATGAGGGGTCAAAGACCCCCCCCCACACCCCCAATCTGCTGTGAGATCGGGTTTGGGTTGTATCTTGACGGGAGCACACGGCATGCCTCGGTGCTGTACATAGGTGTACAGCCCGTGATCACACCTTTTCAATGGTGTATAACACTTAGGGGTGGCATTGAAGCCTCTAGATGGCCCGCACGCTTAGGGTATGAGGGGTCAAAGACCCCCCCCACACCCCCAATCTGCTGTGAGATCGGGTTTGGGTTGTATCTTGACGGGAGCACACGGCATGCCTCGGTGCTGTACATAGGTGTACAGCCCGTGAAAACACCTTTTCAATGGTGTATAACACTTAGGGGTGGCATTGAAGCCTCTAGATGGCCCGCACGCTTAGGGTATGAGGGGTCAAAGACCCCCCCCACACCCCCAATCTGCTGTGAGATCGGGTTTGGGTTGTATCTTGACGGGAGCACACGGCATGCCTCGGTGCTGTACATAGGTGTACAGCCCGTGATCACACCTTTTCAATGGTGTATAACACTTAGGGGTGCATTGTCTGTTATCCCCAAGTCTCTTCGAAAAAGCTTTCATGTGTATTATAGGTCTGCGTGACCGTCATCTGTACCCGCCTGGTTCCACTTTGTTGTAACTGACAAATATACTTGTAAGCGGCAGGCAATCAACGAGAATGGAAGTCGAAACGTTTAGAGTAACTTTTTTTCCGTCCCTCAACCTTGTGATGATTGTGTGGTTGGCGTTTTGGGAATTGTGTATTTCAGTTATCCACACGAAGGGAAAATGGAGGCACGACAACTTGGGTTGTTAGAACTCGGACAGCTTGGTGAGCAGGTAACTATTTGCCATATGGTGTTCTCTTTTTTCTATAATATAGCCTCCATTATCCGACTAAGATTAATGCCACGTCCCTTAATTTTTGTAGAGTTGTACTTCCATGAGCTCGTTGTTATCCGATGCTATGATGACCGGCGATACTACGCCACACATGCAATTTGGTGATTGGACATCACAAGAGATGGGAGACCTATCTACGATGCCCGGCGGTCCTTCGATGCCAGGGGATGGTGTGTCAACACCGTTGGTAGACGTTTTGGCGAAGAATGTTTCCTGCAATCGTCTCCACTACCCGGCACTTGTGTCGGAAATATCTCGCAACCATGACAATGAGACACACCCAACTCTTGTCACTGCATCTAGGCATCAGGTAAATCTCAAACAAACAGGGTTTTACCTTCGTGTTTTACCAGTGTTGCCATCTGCGGCCCCACCTGCGGAGCCCCTCGGAGCTACACACGGCCCAAAATCGATTTCCACCGATCGCGGCCATTCTTTGCAAGCTTAGGACATATGGTATCTCCGACGTATGCGGGGCCTTTGCGGAGCCGTGAGAGGCTCTCGTGACCCTCCGGGCGATAGTGGAGTCAAGTCCGACGGCCTGCACTGCCATGTGCGGCCCCACCTGCGGAGCCCCTCGGAGCTACGTACAGCCCAAAATCGATTTCCACCGATCGCGGCCATTCTTTGCATGCTCGGGACATATGGTATCTCCGACATATGCGGGGCCTTTGCGGAGCCGTGAGAGGCCCTCGTGACCCTCCAGGCGATAGTGAAGCCAAGTCCGGCGGCCTGTGTCGCCATGTACAACCCCACCTGCGGAGCCCCTCGGAGCTACATACGGCCCAAAATCGATTTCCATCGATCGCGGCCATTCTTTGCATGCTTAGGACATATGGTATCTCCGGCGTATGCGTGGCCTTCGCGGAGCCGTGAGAGGCCCTCGTGACCCTCCAGGCGATAGTGAAGCCAAGTCCGGCGGCCTGCACTGCCATCTGCAGCCCCACCTGCGGAGCCCCTCGGAGCTACATACGGCCCACAATCGATTTCCACCGATCGCGGCCATTCTTCGCATGCTTATGACATATGGTATCTCCGGCGTATGCGGGGCCTTTGCGGAGCCGTGAGAGGCCCTCGTGACCCTCCGGGTGATAGTGGAGCCAAGTTAGGCGGCCTGCACTGCCATGTGCGGCCCCACCTGCGGAGCCCCTCGGAGCTACATACAGCCCAAAATCGATTTCCACCGATCGCGGCCATTCTTTGCATGCTTAGGACATATGGTATCTCCGGCGTATGCGGGGCCTTTGCGGAGCCGTGAGAGGCCCTCGTGACCCTCCAGGCGATAGTGAAGCCAAGTCCGGCGGCCTGTGTTGCCACCTGCGGCCACCTGCGGAGCCCCTCGGAGCTACATACGGCCCAAAATCGATTTCCATCGATCGCGGCCATTCTTTGCATGCTTAGGACATATGGTATCTCCGGCGTATGCGTGGCCTTCGCGGAGCCGTGAGAGGCCCTCGTGACCCTCCAGGCGATAGTGAAGCCAAGTCCGGCGGCCTGCACTGCCATCTGCAGCCCCACCTGCGGAGCCCCTCGGAGCTACATACGGCCCAAAATCGATTTCCACCGATCGCGGCCATTCTTCGCATGCTTATGACATATGGTATCTCCGGCGTATGCGGGGCCTTTGCGGAGCCGTGAGAGGCCCTCGTGACCCTCCGGGTGATAGTGGAGGCAAGTTAGGCGGCCTGCACTGCCATGTGCGGCCCCACCTGCGGAGCCCCTCGGAGCTACATACGGCCCAAAATCGATTTCCATCGATCGCGGCCATTCTTTGCATGCTTAGGACATATGGTATCTCCGGCGTATGCGGGGCCTTTGCGGAGCCGTGAGAGGCCCTCGTGACCCTCCGGGTGATAGTGGAGTCAAGTTAGGCGGCCTGCACTGCCATCCGCGGCCCCACCTGCGGAGCCCCTCGGAGCTACATACGGCCCAAAATCGATTTCCACCGATCGCGGCCATTCTTTGCATGCTTAGGACATATGGTATCTCCGGCGTATGCGTGGCCTTCGCGGAGCCGTGAGAGGCCCTCGTGACCCTCCAGGCGATAGTGAAGCCAAGTCCGGCGGCCTGCACTGCCATCTGCAGCCCCACCTGCGGAGCCCCTCGGAGCTACATACGGCCCAAAATCGATTTCCACCGATCGCGGCCATTCTTCGCATGCTTATGACATATGGTATCTCCGGCGTATGCGGGGCCTTTGCGGAGCCGTGAGAGGCCCTCGTGACCCTCCGGGTGATAGTGGAGTCTAGTTAGGCGGCCTGCACTGCCATGTGCGGCCCCACCTGCGGAGCCCCTCGGAGCTACATACAGCCCAAAATCGATTTCCACCGATCGCGGTCATTCTTTGCATGCTTAGGACATTTGGTATCTCCGGCGTATGCGGGGCCTTTG
Organism: Cymbomonas tetramitiformis; assembly: GCA_001247695.2. Lineage (NCBI taxonomy): Eukaryota > Viridiplantae > Chlorophyta > Pyramimonadophyceae > Pyramimonadales > Pyramimonadaceae > Cymbomonas > Cymbomonas tetramitiformis. Next base: position 10,991 of record LGRX02025049.1, on the reverse strand, counting down.
CGGAGCCGTGAGAGGCCCTCGTGACCCTCCGGGCGATAGTGAAGCCAAGTCCGGCGGCCTGTGTTGCCACCTGCGGCCACCTGCGGAGCCCCTCGGAGCTACATACGGCCCAAAATCGATTTCCACCGATCGCGGTCATTCTTTACATGCTCCTTAGTTTGCTTGGGGCCTACTTAAGGCATCAATCAATTTTGATACAATTCCGACCACTGCTAAACCGTAACGATTCCGGCCACCGCTAATCGCTTGCGACTAGGTTTCTTATTTTTTGAGTTACATTCATAATAAACCAGTTCGAAATAATGCGTTGCAGGCAGAAAGATGGGACATGCCGCGAACCGTCATCATGGCCGATGACAATAATGCGGTATTAGGGCATCGCTATAATGAACATTGGCCCGGTTTTCTTACCTGGATTTCCCGTGACGCGTTTGTGGACATTTTTGTCCTAGACGCATATGATCTTCCTGTAGCTCTTCCTACGAACGACCCGGAACGAGCCATCGCTCTACGATTGTTGAATAAAGTCATCAACGACACGTTTGCAAATAATCGGGTATCAAATTCAATTGTTTCCGGAATTCGTCATCAGGTGCGAACCATTACTGATTACTCATTCCCGACATAGAGTTGTGGTCGAGCTGATATATAAATATATTTATACATACACCTTGAAACATTGCTAGACCTCGAAGGCGCCTATAAAAAAAACTAGTTTGCCTAGACGGTTGTGTGACCGTGTGTTGTGTGCTTGGTGCATGCGACCAGAAGTTTGGTGTCGTTGACAAAGTATTATTGCGGGGACACTACACAGGTGCCAAGCAATTACAAAAATGAGCGAATCATTAAAACACAAGTTCCCGATTACGATCCTTCAATACCATCTCACAATAGACGTTTGACGGAACAAGACATCACCTCCAACCAATATCCATGTCTCTATGTGAAGACCCATTGCGCCTATAGAAGTGGGCCAAACCATGACATGCGATGTTTAGCTGAGGCGGTTGTTGGGTTGTCCTGGGTAGATATTCGGGACATGGCCTTGTCTCATATACCTGTGGTCATTCGTCCACCACATAAGCCAAAAGGTGAAGACAACGACGAGGATCCACCCCTCGGCTACATCAGGGCATGTAATCATCAAAACGTGCCCACGCCTGATGCCAGGTATTCACGTACACGAACATTGCGACTACTCATGGCATCATGCCAAATGTAACAAGTAGTCTCTTAACGAGTTGCCATTATGTATCAATCCAATGCTAATTTTGATCACTAGGTGTCGAAGCAAGTATGCAACCATATGCATCCTACATGGACATACGATTTTGTTAATAACTCTTTGTTTTCCTATTCTTTATTGACTCGCGATGTGCAAACGTATTGTTGAATGTCAATATTGCTTTACCATTTGCATGAATAAGCTATTGGACATACATCATTGACATTGACTTGCCCGTCGTGTAGGAGCTCCTATAATGACGCTCTTATGCGTAGAGGAGAAGAATCATTGCGGAAGCTTGGATCCGATGCTTCTTCCGCACGGAGGTTGTTCGGGACATCCGGTGGGCAAGAAAGAATGACTCGAGAAATGGTTGAACATCTTGATCCGACCTTGGAGGTACAAGATGATGATGAAACGGCGAGATTCGCTTCTGATGTTGCCGAAAGGCAGCGGAAACGTCGTGATCTTGAATATATTTGGTGCCGCGATAAAGATGTACAGAAGGAAAACAACGTTTGGAGAACACCACTTCACGTAGTGAAAGAGGAGATTGAGCGTGCAGACAGTGATAAGTTGGTTTATATTTATCATGCGGGTGATAAATCTTGCTTAACTACGAGCAAAAGCGCTCTCAAGTCCTTTCATAAGGTAGGGTGTTTCTTTCGTTTGACAAAGTCATCATGTCATGAATGATGTGGTTGCACGCATATACACGGTAGAATGTGCGTGTCAAAGTGTGACAACTTTGGGTTTGATCGCCACAAAGACTAGATCCAACATAATTAAACTTCTGGCGGGGTGCAGGCGAAGCGGATAAGACAAGACTTCATCGAGGGATACGATCTTACCACATTGCCAATCAATCCTGTCGAATCTCACAAAAGGATGTATGTGCGTGCTTCAAATTGCCCGAAGGGGATGTTGGGACTTGAAGGGTCGGCCTTTAGCGCATCATACTCTATATTAGCTGTTGCCGATGCCGCAACCTTGATAAATGACTTAAGAGCCACCAAGGATGCCGAGATAGAGATATGTGGTTCCTACATAGAGCCGTCTCTCGCATCTATTGACCATGGTCGAGCTGAGCAAACTGCAAAAGCACATGCGCATCACAATATGCGACCGGGTATGCCACTACCTTCTTGTTGAAGCCCCACTAGGGGGGGGCACACAAAGTTCTCCCCCCCTCCAACCCCCGATCGAGTCCACTTTCGTGCAGCGGGGGTTACAACTTCCTTCCAAGAGTTGGCTATCGTGCCGCGGGGGGTTTAGCCCCCCCCCCCTTAATGCTTGGATTGTTGTGTGACCTCGAAGGAGCCTATAAAATACCAAGCTGCCTAGATTGATGTATCACCTCGAAGGCGCAAACCAAGAGCGCCCCCTATATTCCGAAATGTCCCCCAAGGGCAAAGCATGGGCAACCCTACCAAATTTTCTCTTCACAGTTACGCATTGTTCGTACCTTATGCAACCCGCATCATCTCCTCCCGTTTCCTTGTACTACCTCTCGATTTCATTTGATGACATGTTTGTGTGCCTTGATGTAGGAGAGTTTCAACAACACACCCACGATTGTTATATGAGTTTATTGCCACCACCCCGCCCTGTCTTCACCATGGATCGTTATCACAGCACGTTCCCACGAGTTCACCACGCAAAGACCAAGCTTGCACCCAAAGCACCACTACGCCAACGCGTTACATTCTTGGTGCTACAAATGGTGCGGGGTATACAATTTGTGGGGCATCCCGACTTGTATCCATTGCAAGGTGAGTCTACTAATGTTGATGTGGATAAACACCGTTAGGAGGTGAGTGAGCTCTATGATACGTACACCCTATGATGGATGGGAAGGGACTTCACCCTTTGTGATAGGGTGGACATTAGTTACATGCTCAAGATGTTACCACACCCAAGGTGCCAGCACACATGCAAAGAGGGTCCCTTGCCCATCCGTTTGGCATATAGTACACCATTAGGAGCTAAGTGAGCTCTACACCCTATGATGGATGCGTAGGTTAGTGCCATGGATACGATGTGGTGTGTGCTTTGCATAAGAAAGGAAGAGGTATATCATGTCAACCGGATCTTTCCTCTATGCTTTTAGGGATCAATTATTATAGACTACCTCAGGGATCTCATGTGATAGTCATAACAAGCTTAAGGTAGGCGGGCTTTGGACATGTTTTCATGTACAAGAGGATGAAGTTGCAGACACGCATTTTGGTGAACTCGAGCGCAACAAACGCTTATGTCGACAACTCGACGACATAACACGTGTATGTTCTTACTTATTGCAAACGCCCATACTCACATGTTGTGACGAAGAAATTAAGATAGATGACGTGAGATACGACCCGTTGCCCTTAACTCACCGTGATTTCCAACCACCATCAGTCGACAATTGGCATCCCGAGAAAGTGCGAGATACTTCCTGGAACGACGTTGACTTTGGGGACTCCGTGTCATGTGCATCGAATGACGAGATGTTCCCACGGAAAGATCTCTCCGAGAAAACCAAGCTTGTCGATGAGGCATGTGACAATACATTTGGAGCCGAGACAACATGTGGCCAGGTAATGGTAGTCCCTAAATGTTATTTACATATAGATGGACAACTCTCGTGACACCAGGCTGACCGCTCTCGTGGCATCAAGCTGACAGCTCTCGTGTGACATCAAGCTGGCAGCTCTCGTGGCATCAGGCTGGCAGCACTCGTGACATCAGGCTGACACCTCTCGCGTGACATCAAGATGAGAGCTCTCGTGTGGCATTAGGCTGACAGCTCTTATGACATCAGGCTTACAGCTCTCGTGTGACATCAGGCTGACAACTCTCGTGTGACATCGGGATGAAAACTCTCGTGTGACATCGGGCTGAAAACTCTCGTGTGACATTAGGCTGACACCTCTCGTGTGACATTAGGCTGACAACACTCGTGATATCAGGCTGACAGCTCTCGTGCGACATCAGGCTGACAACTCTCGTGTGACATTAGGCTGACAACTCTCGTGTGACATTAGGCTGACAGCTCTCGTGTGACAGCAGGCTGTCAACTCTCGTGACATCAGGTTGGCGGCTCTCGTGGCATCAAGCTGACAGCTCGTGTGACATCAGGCTTACAACTTTCGTGTGACATAAGGTTGACAACTCTCGTGGCAGCAGGTTGACAACTCTTGTGGCATTAGGCTGACAACTCTCGTGTCACATCAGGCTTACAGTTCTCGTGTGACATCAGGCTGACAACTCTCTCTCGTGTGACATCAGGCTTACGAGATCTCGTGTGACATCAGGGCGGCCGGCTCTCGTGTGACATCGAGGGCTTACAATTCTCGTGGCATCAGGCTGACCTATCGTGTGACATCAGGTTGCTGACTCTCGTGTGACATCGGGTTTACAACTCTCGTGTGGCATTAGGCTGACAACTCTCGTGGCATCAAGCTGACAACTCTCGTGGCATCAAGCCGACAATTCTCTTGACATCAGGCTGACCGCTCTCGTGTGACATTTGGCTGACAACTCTCGTGTGACATTTTGCTGACCGCTCTCGTGTGACATCATGCTTACAATTCTCGTGGCATTAGACTAACAACTCTCGTGGCATCAGGTGACTCTCGTGTGACATCAAGCTGACAACTCTCGTGGCATCAAGCTACAGCTCTCGTGGCATCAGGCTGATAGCTCTCGTGGCATTAGGCTGATAGCTCTCGTGGCATCATGTTGGCAACTCTCGTGACATGAGGCTGACAACTCTCGTGGCAGCATACATGCCATGTAGAGTACAATTTTGTTGTCGAAGTCACGACATGTCTATTGTGTGCACAGGAAGAGCTTGATCCACCTAGAACAAGGTTTTCGCTTAAGTTTGCTTAAGTTTGCTTAAGTTTTCTTAAGTTTTCTTATCTTTTCTTAAGTCCATGAAAATTATACCGCGTGTCATGTTTTATACAATTCGGTCATCAGCTGGCCTTCAGAATGCCCGTGGATGGATCAACGAGGACGCGAGCGAGTACGTCAGAGCAAAAGATAAGAAAAGTCGAGTGAAAACCGTGTCCTGGTGGGTGGCGGGGGACTCGAATAATTATACACAAGAAAACTTAAGCCAAAACCGTGCTCTGGTGACTGAAGAAAATATAAATTGGGTGGCGGGGGACTGGAAGCAATTATACACAAGAAAATGTCCGCCTGGATCTCCCCCTGCTGTACACCTACATGTAGTCAGCACCCTCGCGACGACTTGTGTCACGAGAATTTGAAAAAACCTCACCCGTTTCACCTCAAACTTCCACCACGCCGACGTGCCTTGAAAACAGCCTCCCCACTACGGACGATTGGGGCGGTAAATTCTACCAGGGTTTCAGTGAACGCGGTGGACTGATGGTTGGAGAGTGCTCCGAAGATAGGCGACTTCTCAGTTGTACCGCTTTCTCGCTGAAATCAGCATATTTTTTAATTATGTGCTAGCACGAGAATTCCGGGGTTTCGAGACCTTGAACTTTCAGGTGCGAGTCGCAGAGAGCATGATTTCGACCGAACATTTCAGCTAAATAAGGCGTATGGCGAGCCGTCCACCTTATGTCCGGCGCGGTGGTTGAAATTTAATAATTGACGCTTTATGACTGCACTGAAACGAGGTTGAGAACTGCTGTGGGGAGGTGGGTGAGATGTGGTGTCAGCTCATAGCCTCGTGCGGAGCACCCGCTTGTGTGGATATCGTCTTCGTTCCAGAGAAGAGGCCGATGGAGTGAAAGATTATGTGGTTTTCACCTCATGTATCACAAAATTTTCAATGTCAGATAGTCAGCTGCAGCAGCCTTCCACCTGTTGCTAACGCCGCTTTTTGATCAGCTGAACTAGTTTCGAGAGGAATTTCGATTGGCAACGCGCAACGGAGTGAACTTTGCTACCCTCTCGCACAAGATTCTGAAGGCGACCAGTTCTCTCAAGCTTCTCCAGGCATCACCGGGGCTTCAACGACACCTGAGTCTTTATTTATCACAAATGAGTTCTGACAGCTCACCTGCAACAACCGGGAGTAATCTTCAACCGACTCGTAGCGATTCCAGGCGCTGCTCTTTTACTGGAGAACCGGATGCTGATGCGCGTGCCGCAACAGGATTCACGATGGACGCTTTTAAGGTTCTACAGCCCTAGTTTTGATCGCCTCAAACATTCCTTCTCCCGACCCTTGCTATTGAGTGCCGCCTCTGCAAAGCTCGAGAGCAGAAAGCTGCACTTTTCTTCGACCAGACCTACTCAAAACCGGGAGGTATAATTCACTTATGAGAGCAGTTAAGTCATCTCGCGCAAAACGTTGCAGCAAACCCTTAGGAACATCCTTTTTCATGGCATTTGCTTTGTACAGTCAACGTCCTACAAGCTAGGTTGCCTTATGGGACTCCCCCAGTGGTAATTTTAAAGTTCATTGTATTGCGAATAGTCAACGCTTGCATTTTATCTGAAGGTCCGTTGCTATTGTACAGGAAAGGTATCCTTCAATTTTGGAATCGATGGAGTCTTTCAAGACTCTCGCTCGTGGCAAACGTCTAGCAATTTTTCTAGGTTATGATGGTAAGTTACCGTCCCTTCCCGTCAAGTTTCTACCATATGTCAGCCTACAAGACCAAGTGAGGAACGATCACGTGACTGTTTTGGTGTCTTTGACCTATTCGCTCGTGAAAAAGAAAGCGGACGGTAGCCGCCGCTTTTCAGAATTCCTTTCAGAATAATGGGGTTTTAAATTTATGTTGTTGCACTCAGATAGATGGGTTTTTCGGCGATGTCAGCTCAATTTCACAGCCACGAAATCCCATGCAGTTATTCCGCCCGTGTTGGTTCCTGTGAGCTCAACTCGCTTGCATCCTGGGCCCTGATCACGTCTTGTGAAGCTGACCTCTGCTTCCTCCTTTTTGCTGCAATAGGTACCTTAACTCCAATTGTAAAAGACCCTGATCGCGCTTTTATGTCCGACGAGTCACGCGCCTCGGTCAAACTTTTGGCCTCTCAAGTACCAACGGCAATCATCAGCGGTCGATGCCTTGAGAAGGTAGTTGGTTTCGTTCAGTTGGAGGAGCTGTTTTATGCAGGTGCGTTCCGAGGAGACACGCAAAAACTTTCTCTCCCTGGCTCTTAACGATTATTTTCCTAGTCGCGACGCTTCACGGTGACGACGCTCGAGAGACCGCAAGTTGCTCGCTTGTTTTTCAGTTTGTATACGCTTGCTTGTCTGCGCAGGAAGCCATGGGTTGGACATACGTGGACCCGACAACGGCCCTTTCGCATTGAAAGGCGGCACCGTATGCGCATACCAGCCCGCCGCAGAGTACACAACGCTCATGAGCACAGTCAGGGACTCACTCCTGGAAAAAGTTCCAAGGATCGATGGTTGTGCAAGTTGAGGACAACAAGTTCAGTGTCAGCGTACACTATCGCAACTTCGATCCCAAGGTATGCCCACTGATCCAATGGATATTCCGAGCATTCTTTCTTTAGTTTTGCTCCTGTGTAACTTTAGAACGTGTATGGTATTCGCTGGTACCTGCTTTTGTCCGTCGGATTTTCGCCACCGCTCTTGGAAAATATATTTCGTCTTGGTTCTATAAGGCGGCGTTTGGGCACCTGTTGTGGAATGTCCTATGTGCGGCATATGACAGTAGCTGCTGAGCACTTTTGATCCAACTCTTGACCGAGCAACCAACTCTAGTTGCCCTGATGTACGCGCCTCCAAGTTTTGCTCGGTACCGTCCGCTCGTGGTCTAAGGCCTCCGAACTTTAGGCCTTTTGCAAGCTCTGTAATAGCGCAATTCGTCTTGCGATTACTCGGGCGGAAAGTCTGAAAAAACTCACTTCACAATCATTCATGCCTTTAGGTTTGGGACGCCGTAGAGCAGCTCGTGCGAAGCACGGTAGCCGAGTATGACGAGCGTTTGAGGATCACCCAAGGGCGCAAAGTGCACGAGGTTCGACCGAACGTCGGCTGGGACAAGGGGAAGGCACTCTCATATCTGCTGGAGGTGAGCTCTGTGCTTGTTCGCGCCCGACAGACAAAAAAAATATGGAGGCAATAGGACCTATTACCCTTATGTGGGGACAACTCCCCGAGCACGCGCCTTTAACCCGAGGTATGTTTTGTGGTGGGTTGTTGTGGATGCCCATGGGTCGGGAGTTGCGTGTTAAGAGGGTTGTTAGCACTCTCTACGCGCCCCCAGACCCGCGACGGGTGGTGGCATCAAGCCGATGGGTCGGGAGTTGCGTGTTAAGAGGGCTGTTAGCACTCCCTACGCGCCCCCGGACCCGTGGCGTCACCGAGGTACGGTGTGGGTTGCGGTGTGTATGGTAGTCGCATGGGAAGTGCGCAGGCTGTTGGTGACGGCTGCGATGTGGGGACAGCTCCCCGGACACGCGCCTGATCCTTAGGGGCTCCATGTGATAGTGGGCGGTACCGTATTATGGGCGACGGTGTGCATCATGGTGGGCAGGCGCCCGGTTGTAGAAGGTTGGGATGTTCCATATGTGGGGACAGCTCCCCGGGCACGCGCCTGTAACCCGAGGTATGTTTTGTGGTGGGTTGTTGTGGATGCCCATGGGTCGGGAGTTGCGTGTTAAGAGGGCTGTTAGCACTCTCTACGCGCCCCCGGACCCGCGACGGGTGGTGGCATCAAGCCGATGGGTCGGGAGTCGCGTGTTAAGAGGGCTGTTAGCACTCCCTACGCGCCCCCGGACCCGTGGCGTCACCGAGGTACGGTGTGGGTTGTGGTGTGTATGGTAGTCGCATGGGAAGTGCGCAGGCTGTTGGTGACGGCTGCGATGTGGGGACAGCTCCCCGGACACGCGCCTGATCCTTAGGGGCTCCATGTGATAGTGGGCGGTACCGTATTATGGGCGACGGTGTGCATCATGGTGGGCAGGCGCCCGGTTGTAGAAGGTTGGGATGTTCAATATGTGGGGACAGCTCCCCGGGCACGCGCCTGTAACCCGAGGTATGTTTTGTGGTGGGTTGTCGTGGATGCCCATGGGTCGGGAGTTGCGTGTTAAGAGGGCTGTTAGCACTCTCTACGCGCCCCCGGACCCGCGACGGGTGGTGGCATCATGCCGATGGGTCGGGAGTTGCGTGTTAAGAGGGCTGTTAGCACTCCCTACGCGCCCCCGGACCCGTGGCGTCACCGAGGTACGGTGTGGGTTGCGGTGTGTATGGTAGTCGCATGGGAAGTGCGCAGGCTGTTGGTGACGGCTGCGATGTGGGGACAGCTCCCCGGACACGCGCCTGAACCTTAGGGGCTCCATGTGATAGTGGGCGGTACCGTATTATGGGCGACGGTGTGCATCATGGTGGGAAGGCGCCCGGTTGTAGAAGGTTGGGATGTTCAATATGTGGGGACAACTCCCCGAGCACGCGCCTGTAACCCGAGGTATGTTTTGTGGTGGGTTGTTGTGGATGCCCATGGGTCGGGAGTTGCGTGTTAAGAGGGCTGTTAGCACTCTCTACGCGCCCCGAGACCCGCGGCGGGTGGTGGCATCAAGCCGATGGGTCGGGAGTTGCGTGTTAAGAGGGCTGTTAGCACTCCCTACGCGCCCCCGGACCCGTGGCGTCACCGAGGTACGGTGTGGGTTGCGGTGTGTATGGTAGTCGCATGGGAAGTGCGCAGGCTGTTGGTGACGGCTGCGATGTGGGGACAGCTCCCCGGACACGCGCCTGAACCTTAGGGGCTCCATGTGATAGTGGGCGGTACCGTATTATGGGCGACGGTGTGCATGGTGGGCAGGCGGCCGGTTGTAGAAGGTTGGGATGTTCCATATGTGGGGACAGCTCCCCGGGCACGCGCCTGTAACCCGAGGTATGTTTTGTGGTGGGTTGTTGTGGATGCCCATGGGTCGGGAGTTGCGTGTTAAGAGGGCTGTTGGCACTCTCTACGCGCCCCCAGACCCGCGACGGGTGGTGGCATCAAGCCGATGGGTCGGGAGTTGCGTGTTAAGAGGGCTGTTAGCACTCCCTACGCGCCCCCGGACCCGTGGCGTCACCGAGGTACGGTGTGGGTTGCGGTGTGTATGGAAGTCGCATGGGAAGTGCGCAGGCTGTTGGTGACGGCTGCGATGTGGGGACAGCTCCCCGGACACGCGCCTGATCCTTAGGGGCTCCATGTGATAGTGGGCGGTACCGTATTATGGGCGACAGTGTGCATGGTGGGAAGGTGCCCGGTTGTAGAAGGTTGGGATGTTCCATATGTGGGGACAGCTCCCCGGGCACGCGCTTGTAACCCGAGGTATGTTTTGTGGTGGGTTGTTGTGGATGCCCATGGGTCGGGAGTTGCGTGTTAAGAGGGCTGTTAGCACTCTCTACGCGCGCCCGGACCCGCGACGGGTGGTGGCATCAAGCCGATGGGTCGGGAGTTGCGTGTTCAGAGGGCAGTTAGCACTCCCTACGCGCCCCCGGACCCGTGGCGTCACCGAGGTACGGTGTGGGTTGCGGTGTGTAAGGTAGTCGCATGGGTTAGTGCGCAGGCTGTTGGTGACGGCTGCGATGTGGGGACAGCTCCCCGGACACGCGCCTGATCCTTAGGGGCTCCATGTGATAGTGGGCGGTACCGTATTATGGGCGACGGTGTGCATGGTGGGCAGGCGCCCGGTTGTAGAAGGTTGCTTGGGATGTTCAATATGTGGGGACAGCTCCCCGAGCACGCGCCTGAAACCCGAGGAATATTTTGTGGCGGGTTGTTGTGGATGCCTATGGGTCGGGAGTTGCGTGTTAAGAGGGCTGTTAGCACTC